>PQWD01014732.1:0-80155 GCA_019425675.1 Leucinodes orbonalis | reverse complement strand
GTATTGCTATTTACAATCCTGTTAAAATCCATTTACATTTTACAGCATGTCATCAAGTTCGTACAATAAATAAAAACTAAAGTGATGTCATTGAAATCTTTAAAAGGGTTTTGTTATGATTACCTATAAACTTACATGTCAATGTCAAGAAATGTCTATCTTCAATCTTTACTTTCCATAAACATGAAATCGGAAGAATTGCAGTTCATTGGTTGTGATCCAGGTGCAGTTCAACATGGAAACTTTATAAACTATTACTCGTTTCATAGTGCTTCAGAAAGGACAAATAACCTAACTTCACAGATGTTTCCCCACTTCAGTGACAGTGAAACCATTATCTGCCTAGACATTGGTTGCAATACAGGTGAATTAACTAGATCTCTAAAACATTATCTGCAACAATTTATCCAAGTCAAATAAAATTTTTAGCCATAGACATTGACCAAGTTTAATTCAAAGAGCTCAAGATGCAAATGATGATTCAGATATTTTATAACATGACTTAATATTATGGATGGAAAAGAAAGTGAAAAAGTAAATGAATCCAAAAAAAAATCAGCAAGTCCAGGTTCGATTAACTTGTTTTTCTGTAACAATGTGGATTCATTTAATAATGGGGATGCCTGGTTTAGATAACTTCCTACAGAACTAAAATCAATGTCTAACACTTTAGTGATTGAACCTCAGCCATGGAGTTGCTATTAGAAATGCACAGAGAAGAGTTAAGAAGTCTGGTGGCAACATTTCCTTGTATGAAACACTGAAGATAAGAAGATAATGGTTGACAGGTTTTGAAGATACTCTAATTGAAAAAGGACTTCAAAAAATTTGATGAATCTCAGAGCTCATCATGGAATAAAATACAGAGTTAAAACTAATTAAACTCAATTAAATCAATCAAATTGTTCTTTCTTAAATAGACAAGTTTAGCTTTAATACCATGGATGTTCTTTTGAATTCTTTAAGTTGTGACTTCCTCTGTACTTGATTCAAACTCCAATTTCATATCACTATTTAGTCCTTCCACATCCATTTCTGATTCCTGTGCATTGAGCATTTAATGTTACCTGTAAAAAAAAAATTTTAGACAAATTTCATTTTTATCAAAATGTTCAAAACATCAAACATAGACATACATACAAACTGTAAACTTGTCTATACTAATAATGCTCAAAACTCATTATACATTGTCTCAAAAAACAACAACAATAAATTTACATCAACTGAATTATTTTTGTTCATCTCTTCAATTATACAATGATGAAATTGACTCAACCATACAAAATATTTTCATTCGTACTTTCTTCTTTAGATGTATTGACAATCCCAGTACTCTTTCTAATTCAAATATGTGTATTTATTCATATTATTGATTGAACAAACATCATTTGAAAATAACTATTATTCATAAATGTTTTTATGCCATTTGTGTTTATTTATATTCTTTCATCATATGAGTGTTGCTAAAAATACATTTTGGTTAGGTGGCTTACCTCTTGAAACCAATAAAGCTGCAAGCCCAGTGAATGAAGCTTGCATGCAATATCTCCCGGGTGAAGTGGCACAAAAAATTTTTTGTTATAAAAATTCTGAACAACAATATTATTAGTAACTACTTGGTTAGGGCCACTATAAAACTTTCATAGCTCGTGGTGAACTTCACTCATAGTACTTTATGGGTTGATCGTCGGTAAGTTGGTCAATTCCAAAAATATCTATGTAAAATAATACAATTTATCTCCGGTGTATAACCTACGGAAGTTTATCAATTATCTAGATAATTACAAATAATACAAGTACAATATACATACAATATTGGCACGAAAACACATTTATGAATATAAAGTATTTATTCATATGACTGAAACACATAAATCATTATTTAAACAAATATATGAAAAACAAATACAATATTTGAAGTAAGAAGTACTGGGATAATCAAAACTTCTTAATAATAGTGCAAACATAAGCTTGATTACCTAAGTCTATGGACAAGCATTGATACTGTCAACATCACCAATGAGGAGTTTGAGGAGCCTATAATTAAACACTCTTCTGTTGATTGGTCAAACCTTTCAGGATATGCGAATGATATATCGTAATATTAACAGGTTTACCACAAGACATTAAAATTAATAAATCTATGAAAATGTGGACATAAAATAATACAATTATCTTTAGTGTAGAAAGAGGTGCGTGAATTGTCTATTAAAGAAAAGATGGGTTTCATATCTTTTCCATTCCTCGGATATGTATCTTTCTTTCATATCTTCAACTCTCAGGCAATCCATCTCTGTCTTTTTTTCATATTTTCGTTATGCGCGCTTGCGCTTACTATTTGTAGTATCAGCAAAATCTGTCTTGAGTCTACAGCATAGAGCTATTATATTAGTATACTTCTACGGAGTTAAAGATATGATTGAAAATGTAGGGAGTTGAAATATGGGTTTGCTAGCGGGTTGTGGATATGTATCTTTTTTCATATCCTATCAGAGTTATCCACGTCTAGTGTAGAATCCTGGGATAAGTTATAAATTTCTAGAAAATTAATCAATTTGCATATCTTATTATTTTTTGAACAAATAATTATATTATTATGATAAATATATTCCTTACTTAAAATGAATCACACAAAATGCTGATATTAAGTTGTATGTTTTTTGGCATCACATGTTTTAATTAAGTATAAACCATGTGTGCATTATTATTTTTATACCTCCTCCAAAGAATACATTATTGACTATTAGTTTAGAAATTGTTTGTTAATTACACTTGTAAGAGTGTGGATTTTAATAAATATATAGTAAATTATATTCTATAGAGTAAATTTTATGTACTGTCTACAACTGTTCTGGAACAGAAAAACCTCACTGTGCTATGCCTGCTATCTTATACATATACTTTGTTAACATTGTGTATCAAGATATATTTACTGTTTTGCATAATACAAAATACAAGAATACCCTTCCAGGGTTAGGATGTAGTGAAATATTTTACTACAGAAGTTAGTATTATGATAGCTCAAACCTGCTGGGAAATTGACTGCCGTATGAACATTATGTTGCAGTTGAACTTGTGTTAGATACCACTTGATGCATGGTTCATCTAAGCTTACTTTTCACTGGAAGCCTTAGATTGTGGGCTGAAATACAATGACAAAATGCATTATGTAAATGTATACCTAAATACCAAAAATATTATATTACAGTAATCCTAAAGTTGGTAATATTCAGTACCTTTGAGATGTATCTGCAATGGGATGTACATCATGGTCATTTCTCCAAATTTATTAAAAGCAGCACCGGCTTCAGTAAAAATTTCACCCACCTTGGCAAAATTACATAGGTAGTAGCCAATTATAATAACAATAAATATAGAGTTGTTTAAGCGCGTGAGTATGTGTTAGATAAAATTTGATATTTAAAATATAATAGTAACCTTAGCAGCTGAATTATTCATTGCAAGTTATAAAGTAACACACCATTCAAAAAAGTATAAACAGACTGATTTTGGAAAACAAATGTTGTAAATTACACAGCAAGTAATCATGAAAATGTTATGAAATCAAACAATATAATGAATGTACATAAATTAAAAACATTCAAATAAATGAATGTAGGGATGTTAAAAAATAATCGATTTTTTCTTATAAATCGATAATATTTACATATATTCAATTTTTTATTATCGATTTTATACATTAACCGATTATTAATAATGTCGGCGAGTTAAGTAGTTTCAGCTTAGTAGTGAGATCTGAGTTATTTACCGTTGTCAGTAACCAAACAATAAACAATCAAACCGTGAAACACCTAAAAGCTGCTGATCGAAAGTATTTAATACGAAGAAAGATGCTACCACAACAATATACATGTACTGTTCCAAATAATGAAAAACGTGTAGTAATATTCCATTTTAAATCTGATCAATTGTTAAAATTAATCTCTTAGCTTTACTATTGGAATATGAAAAGCATAAAGGATTTTAAATAATAGAACAGATCGATTATTGACAAATCTATTAATCTTTAATCATATAAATCGTTTTTTTTACATCACAATTCTTCTCCATTCATCTCACATCCCTAAACGAATGATGACAATTGACAAACAGAGTTGCCGACCCCGAAACGAAATTCCTCGTACAAAAGCATTTAAAAATCTCGTACTTTGACTTTAGAAATTTTTATTTCGTTTGGCGTTTTTATAGATGTACGAGACATCTAAAAAAAACACTAAATGAAATAAACATTTGCTAGCTTCTTACTAAAAAAAAAACCACTTTGTGATAGAGACGAATAATGCGAAGAACAAATTATTTCATTAGTCGGGGTTTTCCCAGTTAACATAGCCACTAATGCCACCAATGGATTTTTATGTAAAAGTGCAAGTTCTGATAGATGTCACCTAGTTTTTTATATGTAGCGTAGTCAGATTACAAAATCTCGTACATAATCGTACGAGGCTGAGTGTGTCCTCGTACCTCGTACGGATGACCACAAATATCGTACGTTTGGCAACCCTGTACGTCTCCTAATTGGTCAATGACAAATAAGGAGACTAGACGTGAGCGTTAAATAGGCGGACTAGTAATAAACAGTCGACGTAGATTCAACGCTTCGACCGTCTACCGTTCTTTGATCTACAAGTTAAATTATTAAATGACTAAACGAGTAGTCCACACGTTCATATAAACGCGCAATGCACCGTCGACTCTTAAACATGGCCGGTTCCTTCGTTACTTTACGTTGAAATAAACTCTAACACAATAGGTACGTTTATTATCTTAAATCTTTTTTTTTTCTTTAGATGTTATAATTCCTACTGTTCAATTCTTTTCAATACCTAATAGGCCCACTAAATTGTAAATTATAATTACAATCCTCGATAACAATGAATTGAGTACCACTTTTTAATAATCTGAAGATAACGTGTGGCATCACAATAATAAACACAAATGTATGTAATATTAGTTTTAAGGATTCATTGTGAGCTGTTTGTTATCCCAAATAACATAATATAAAAATAAAGTGGATTGACGCGACGGGATCAGGTCCACTGGAACAGTCGAAATAATCTAAAGTAAACTCTAAATTAATCAGTATATAAACGTTCTAAGATAATAAGCCTTAAATCGCGGATTGAACTTCAACTAGAAAGGATGCGGAATAGAGTAACGTAGTGGATGCGAATGGGAGGGAATGCATTGGCTCATTGCGGGTGTGTGAAGGCGCGGACGGCACGCGTCGCGTGAATTACTCGCCTTAGCCTTGCTGCTTAGACTTGCTTGACGTCTAACGATTAATTTTACTACAACAGTCGACGAGACGACGCGTTAACTTAACTAGTCTATGAATTTAACTAGTTAATCGAGCCATCCATGATCGAAATTTAACGGTCTAGTCGACTGGAAATATGACAACGAGCCATTTTTATTGAGACGGTTCGGACGGTGTATGTGAAGCACTAAATCTTCTTTACTAGAACTTGTAGGGTATTCAGATATCATCATCATGATTATCATCATCCTGTACATCACTCCTTTCTTCATCAATCAA
Source organism: Leucinodes orbonalis (assembly GCA_019425675.1). Taxonomy (NCBI): domain Eukaryota; kingdom Metazoa; phylum Arthropoda; class Insecta; order Lepidoptera; family Crambidae; genus Leucinodes; species Leucinodes orbonalis. The sequence goes on along the minus strand of PQWD01014732.1, from coordinate 74,598 downwards.
AGAGAATACTTGCTAAAGACGANTGCTCCAGAGCATGATCTGTAATTATCGCATGTGTGGGTAATTTAGTCACAACCTACAAATATTAGGTTAGAAACCTGAAGCTGTGTGAAGATTTCTAGGGCGGACTGATGCCTGTTTCAATTTAAGGGTGCTAGCAGCACTTTATTTTTTTCACCAAGTGGTTTATGGAGTACTCTAGACATTTAGCTGTTACTCTCATACATTCTCTTGTATGTTATTTAATTTATTCAAAATTTTTTTTTTACAGGAATCCACACCAAGGATGGCAAAGTCATCAAAAACAATGCTTCAACAGAGTATGATCTGTCTGAGAAGTCAATAAAACCAATGGGAGGATTCCCTCATTATGGTGAAGTCAATAATGATTTTGTCATGATCAAGGGTTGTTGTATGGGTCCCAAGAAGAGGGTCATCACATTACGAAAAGTAAGAATGAACACTAATTGGTCTATTTCTTAATTAATAAAACTTTTTATTTTGTTTGAGGCAATATGTTATTCGTTTTCAAGTGCAGGTTACTCATTGGTGTGGACTGTTGCCTTCCTTTATGGAGGGTGCCGGTTCAAATCCCGCCCATACCAATTGCGTACTTAGTACGTTATGCAACGCTCTTACGGTGAAGGAAAAAAACATAGTGGTAGATATCTAATAAGCTGGTGATTTATTATATTATATATTTTTTAGTCCCTTCGAGTGCATACCAAGAGAGCAGCCTTGGAAAAAATCAACCTCAAGTTCATCGACACCTCGTCCAAGTTTGGACATGGTCGCTTCCAGACGCCGGCTGACAAAGCTGCCTTCATGGGCACGCTCAAGAAGGACAGGATTCGTGAAGAAGCCGCGGCAACTGCACCTGCTGCTGCCCCACAGTCCTAAACATGCCCTTGGACTAAGAATAAAATCATTATAATATAATTTGCCATCTTTTATTCTTAAATCCTTCGCCAATTAGAAAAGCCTTTCATTTTTTTTATACAGTTAATAATGATAATGAATTGATTATCAATCGACTGTCAAAAAAGTGGTCGATATAGGTAATTTGGAATGTAGCTCAGGCTGTCTGGACAAATCTTCAAATTAGGATGAATTTTTGTAGGTCGATAGAGCATTTTATATGACGTCCAAACACCCTTATTTCATAATTTGTGACGCTACAGAATCTTAGATAATCGATCAAGAAAGTGTCCAGACTTCAGAAATTCATCACTTCATACGGATTTTGGAAAACCCATTGTATAAAAATTTAATTGAAATAATTAGGCTTCACAAGAAAATTTTTACAAAGTATTTTAATATTTATAAAAAAAAATGACATCACCTCATTAAACGTTTTTTTGCGTTTAAAATTGTACCGTTACCCATTAAACATTTATTTTTTCCATCTCTTTGAGATAAAAGAATTGAAAAACCTTCATTATCACTCATGTCTAAAAACGAAACCAAAGCTTTGTATGCAACGGTTTCCACAAAGCAGCACTGTGAAAACCGTTCACCGGGACGACGGTATGCCCGACATAGGGTTTCTCTTCGGAATTCTCGAACCGAGAATTCCCGGGAAATTTTGCCTTACTCGAGACGAGAAAAAAGTGGTCGAGAAATTCAGTCAAAAAATTAAAACTTGATAACGCGCTTGCGTTCTCGTTGCGGCTCTGCACGCGTCGTGCGAAATTAAATGAAATAATTTGTCCTATTAGAGGAGGGCACCGAAATTTGAAATTTCACACGGTCGTTGTAATTATTAAGATTTGAGTTCCTCTCAGGAAGACCCAGCTAATTACGTTTCTGAAAAACGTTTCTAATACGTTATACTAGAGTACATAATAGAAAACGAACGTGTTTTCTCCTTGTCGGAAACTTTGTGACAAAAATACGAAACCGATTGTCAGATGATGCTATAAATGCCCTTGTATTTTTAAAGGCTTATTTTCTTAACGAACGTGACATCGTGGGTTAGCTTTTGAAGCAGTTTCCGCTTTAAATTGTGATTGTAATTGGTCTTAAGATTTTTAATGATTTATTAGATTTTTATGTTTACTTACGTAAAGAAAAGACTCCATTACTTATAACAAATATTGAAAAGTTGATACAAAGACTAAACTAAGGAACATGTACCTTACTGTTACTCGTAATTATTAAGCTAGTCTGATTGTTATTTTTATAAGGAATTAAACTGTCGTTTTATGCTACGTAATTGAAAAGTTTGTAGTACAGACTGAGACTAAAATAAATTATTTAGTATGTAAGGTACTAAGCTTAGATTAAGCATGTACTAGATGTAGTCATAAGACGTTGCCGCTCTTATATCATTGTAATGCAATACACGTCATGTATCTTTGTCTATCACACGAATCCTAGTTACGAGTAGAAGAGACGGTTGATAGACGTTTGACAACTCTGACGCCGTGTCATTTTGTGGCCTCCAAAGAGGCCAAAACATTACGAGCTGTCGTGCAAATTTTTCACAAAGTGTCATAATTTTAATAAATATTTTGAAAAGAAATAAGTAAACGTAGAAAAATGTCGTTTCTGCGGTAAATTGTTCTTCAAGAACCACCAAAGGAGGAGTAAAAGACCCGGAATTATCATTTCATAAGTAAATATTTGACGACATTTTCATTCATATTACGTAGTTGTAATGAGACTTACGGATAAAAAACATGTAGTAGTAGACTTTAAATAATGTTAGACATACATTAGCTTGTATTAATTGTAGAAATTACGTCTAAAACAATTAATATTATGCATGAAAATTTAAGATGTTACATAGTGATGTACTCAACATAGATTTAATTCCATCGATAGTATTTCTTTAACAGTTTCTTTTATACAATTATTGAATGCTGACTCACTGTAGATATCTGATTAAGGACAAAAAACAATTGCAAATTGATAATGGCCAAGTGTGGTAGATTCAAAATACTTTTTAAATTCTTTTTAGGTTCCGTAGTCAAACAGCAAAAAACAGAACCCTTATAGATTCGTCATGTCTGTATGTTTGTCCGAATATCACATCAACTTTTCTCAGAAATTTAAAAACTATAATATTGTTATAATTTTGCAAGAACATATTTGTGTTCTGTAATCCACATTTAATTTTAACAAAAAAACATGAAAAAAAAAGTTTTTAGGTCGCATATTTTAAACTGAAACTTTATTTCATGATACCCACTATTGTGGGTTTATCAATGTAGGTATGTATGGTCTTTAAAATGATAATGAGGCTTTCAGTATATATTTTTAATAAAATAATTTTAAGTTGAGTTTGTGAGTGTTATTTAAAATTTGTTATTTTACCGTAAAAATATAATATAGTCTATTAATACCTACCAATAATATTTTGTTTATTTGTTCCAACATCATCTAATTTTTCACCCAGGAAGACCAAACTTCAAAATATTTGCGTATAAAATGTATTATGGTAACGCTTTATTTTTAATTTTTGTTGTAGATAAAATTAACAGCGTTGCTGTATCTGACTCCATGTTATTCTGCAGGTGCGACGACGGCTTAATTCTAGCAATATGTTCGATACCAAGGTCACATCCCGTGACGCACACTATACAATTCTGTAACTGCACACTAACAAAATTAGACACCGACTTTCAATATACAGTCTGTCTACCTCATAATATGTCTATGGTACTAAGTTTCATTGTGGTGACATGATGACATTGTTTTAGAAGATATTTTATTTGTTTTTTTTTTCAAAGAAAAATACTATTTAGTATATTTGTTTGTAGAAACTAGAAATAATGATAAGAAGATCTCGCTAGAGTTTTTCGCTTAATTAAAGTTTTCTATAGTTAAATTAAACTCACATGAAACTAAAAATAAACGTTGGTCATTGATAAATGTTGAATATTGCATAAAAAGTATAGTTTATTGTTAAATCAAATATGTTTTGAGCTTTTCAATATTTCTCGTCAACCCGAGAATTCCCGGGAAATAGTGGTCGAGAATTCTCGTGCTCCGAGAAATAAAAAAGGTCGAGAAATGAGAAACCTAGCCCGACCTCTCTCTGTCGCTGCCATGGAGACACATCCTCGTCTCATCTGTGACAGGACTGACTGCCATTGCTTTATGCTCCAATCCAAATGTTTCTCGAGTAAAGTGAAGGCGTGCTTGACGATGAGCTGTGGTCAACTTCGGGCCTGTAGCGGGTCTTTTCGGAGTAAGGTTAGCTTCTTTCAACCTTCTTCTAACTGTCCACTGACTGACAGTCACCCCGCGAACTTGACGTAGCTCCTGCTGCAGCACATCTACGCCGGTAAGGTGTCGATTTCGGAGAGAGGTCGAGACCAAAAACCAGTCGTCACGCTCCGAGGTGCACCGGCGTCGGCTGGTATTAGGCCTCCGAGTGAAGGCACCAGTCTCTTGAAACCTGTATACTCTCGAGACAGCGGACTGACTCATATTCAAACGACGAGCGACTTCTCGCTGGTTCAACCCTTCTTGCAAAAGGGCAACGACTTGAGCGGCTTCTTCAGGTGTTGTATCCATAATTTTCTTCAAATGACGGCTTTAATTTGCAGAGATGTGTTCAGGTCAACGTCTTATGAGCGACTGATAAGAAAAAACGATTACAGGGGTTTTATAGGGGTTATGTGTCGCGCAAGTTGTGAATAGAGCGCAGAGCAGTTTACGGGAGGTTGCGTTCAGTTGCATTCTAAGTACAAGTGTTTATTTAAAATACTGATATTATGCTACCATTTGAAAGCCTAATTACTAGGCTTTAATTATGTAAAACATTATATAGAGGTAAAATAAGTCATTTTTTAGTTATATCACTTTTTATGCGCACTTGAGGCTTGAGTCGATTTACTTGCACGCGAGTGTATTTAAATCCGTCTAAATAGTTTTGGTGTTCAATTGAAAAAAACAAAAAAACTTGTATGTATTTAAAAAAAAACTAAATAAGTATGTCTACCTAACGTAGCTATATAGATGGCGCTGTGTCAGTGAATATTTATTAAGTACAGAGCCTCCACAAACTACTATAATGCTTAAATTGTTAAATAGAGATTAGATCATTTATGTTATAAATTTGGTATTTAATTATTATTATATTTTTTTATAAATATTAAAATACATTTGTAAAAACTTTCTTTTGAAGCCTAATTATTTCAATTAAATTTAGATTTTAATACAATGGGTTTTTCAAAATCAATATGAAGTGATGAATTTGCCGAATTTACCACTCCATTTTTTGTGAGGTGTAAACTCGACATGAAATAAATATCCATTGGCCGAAAAGACGATATCAAATACGAAAAATGGTAAACTCGGCCAGTGCCGAGTTTTTCGTTGTCCGAGTTGACGCCTAAACCTCCAGACAGCTTGAAATCGCACTTTTCGCTGGCCACTCAATCTCGTGAACGGAAGTGATTTTGATAACTTTTTGCATATCAACGATCGTCACATAAATTTGTGACAAGCATGGAGCTAAGTTTGGTGGTACGTACAGCGGTTTATTAGAAAAATGCAAAAATTGTGTCCAGCCATCTTGATTTTACGTGTATAAAACTTCTGGCTGGCACCTCATGAATCTCAATAACGGGAGCGTTTTCGTGACAGAATTTGTGACGCTAATAACGTTTGATTCACGGCGTTACATATAATGGTTTACGAGAAATCGATCAAAAACTGAAAAAATAATAATAAATAAATATCGACTGACATTCACACAGCAACTAATAATAATCCTATTTTATTTAATTCAAGTGGAAATATGTATAATTTCGAAAACACATAGGCATACATATAATTTCGAAAACACATAGGCACGTCGCGAGATTTAAACCTGCACCCTCCAGATCGGAAGGCAACGGTCCACATCATTCAGCCAGCGAAGAATTGCAGGTTCATTTGATAAAAAATTAATGACTAATTGAAGTTCGGTAGAAAATTGAACAAAATTAATCTTTTTTCTTTAGATAAGAGGCATAAATCGAAAATCTGTTCTTATCATCATGAAACTCAAGTATTCAAAACAAGAAGCAAAATATTTACATGCTGGATATAATTAGCCATATTGACAAATTTGAGCTTCAACAACAGTAACGTAATTTTACCGAAAAATATGTTCGAAAAATGATGATTACAAAATAACCGAGCCAAATATTGAAATTCTGTTCTATCATTGAAGAAGACATTAGCTATTCTCTTCAAGTATTTGTCACATAATGCAGTTAATATGGTACCGAATATGAGGGTTGAAATCTTACATATTCGTGTTTTTTTGTGAACTTCTTAATAAATCACAGAATATCTATCTAACTTTAAATAATAGTCTTATATAATAGAACATATAATAGAAACATATATAGACATCCATAAATCGTCGTCTACATTTTTCTATTATATGAAACATTAATATTTCATATTATATGCCACGCCTTCTTAAGAGGCCGTTTAGCTAGCGCGACTGACTGATAATGGCTACTTTCCACTGGCAAAAAATATAAACAGATGGTGGACCCTAGGCATCCTTTGTATGGGAAAGCTTCGCATCCGCCGCGTCTCAGGAGTCGAAATTGCTTTCTCGAACAGCCGCAATTAAATCCAGCTGAGGCGTCTAAGGCCAGACTGGTGTAGAATGAATTTTTCCCGATCTCGTCGGGACTCCATTTGGCTGAAGAGCTGCCTCCGGGCGATGATCTTCCATAGGCGGAAACTATGAATAGACTGCGGCCAGGTGTTGGGCGGTTCCGTGAAAATCGGATAAGGTAGGCATATTCCAGAAGCAGTCTTTGTGACTGTGTGTTCTTATATATATTTGCATTCTTGTATAAAAAAGATACCTAAATTATTTCCAAAAGTAATAATATTAATTTAAATAAATAAATTGCAATATACTCAAAAGTGTCAAATACTGCAATCGTAGTATATAGTGTCGCTTTCGTAATCACACCATTGAGGTATAAAACATAAATAGCACGGGTCAACACGAATTTTGAGTCTGCGTTCTGTACCTCTGATTTTGATTACTTATGCCTAACTAATTAAAGAAAAAATTTTTTATCTATTAAAGTTTGCTTTTGTAGTTACTACAACGAAATTTATTTTTATGAAAGAGCTCTATTTTTTAATTTCAATTATTACATGTACAAGGAAAACAGTTTTGAATTCACATTTTTTTATTGACTTTAATTATACAAGACGGCATATACAAACCCACAATATAAAAAATAATACAAATAAGACTTTAAAAATGAACAGACTTGGTATTTCTTCTGTGTGAGTTGGAATTTTTTCGTATGAGCCCCCAAATGTAGTCACCATCATGTTTTCATTATATTGTCTTGATAACGCTTTTCAAAGTTCATTACATCTTGGTGGAAACGTTCCCCTTGCTCTTTCTAAATATGCACCTAAGTTGTCTTTAAAGTTATCCAAATGAGCATGTATCATTGGACTTTCATGATTCTGCAACCCATAACTTTGAAGTTGTGAAGCATATCAGTAATAAGCTCCATGTAATTCTCTGCCCTTCTGTTGCCAAGAAAGCCATTATTCACTGCTTTAAGGCTGAGCCACGCTTGTTTTTCGTGGGTACTGAGGAGCTGTAGGAATTGTTCACTGGCCATTATTTTCTTTATTTGTGGACCCATGAAAATACCAGCTTTAATTTTAGCCTCTGACAAATTCGGGAAAATGATTTTAAATATTGAAAGGCTCAGAGTCTTGACGCAGAGCCTTTACGAACTGCTTCATCAGACCTAATTTAATGTGCAATGGGCATTAAAATATGATCGGGCTTCACAATCGGTTCATTTTTGACATTATGCTGTCCTATTTGAAACTCGCTCCGTTGTGGCCATGAGTGCTGCTGGTAGTGAAGTGCATCGGCTCTACTGTCCTATAAACAAATGTAACACGGATATTTAGTGTACCCGACAAATTTTTTTGGCTCTCAATTTAATGAATTCGCTGCAAATATAACAAAAAAGAGTCCACGGGATTTTTGCATTTTGGAAGACATTTTAGGCCTCTCGACACATAAAATACGTTATTCCTTTGCAAAGCACACGCGCTCACTGCCGTTGATAGTTTGTCACTCCGTACACACCTACAGCCCCCTTGCCCTCTCCAGGTCTTCTATGCAACGCCTCCTAAAAAAACTGAATACACTATATATTCGTTTTACATTGTGAAGGTACAAAAGCAACTTTATTATTATAAATAGAGTTTCTGCTTCTTTTTCGATGTATACAATCAGAAATATTCACTAAATAACAGACTCAGAGAAAAATATTTTTTTGTTGACTTGTGTAGTAGGCCCTAATGATCTATATAACTTTTCCCATTGAACAAGCCCTGAAATTACAAAACCAACCGATTGTTTAATAGTTTTAAACTACAATGTGTTACTAACATATTTTATAAGGAATATTATTACTAAATCAATTGTATTTTTTTAGAACTTATCTGAATAAAAAAAAAATATTATAGTACAATGCATGGACTAGTTGATTATTATTTATTTGCGATTTCAAGGTTCGTCCTTCCCGAGGATAGTTAATATTAATTATTATAAAATAGCTGCGCATATATTTATTTCAATATTTACACGCTATCTTTTTAAAGTAATTTTTAATAGTTTTTATGATATGTGATATTTTTTATCCTAAAGTGGCGTTCCATCATTGGCGGCTTATGCCTCTGGGACCAAAGCGTGAGCTTTATTTATTTTAGTTTTACTACCTGCTAAATTTGACATAGACCCGACGCCGACAACCGCCAGCGCGGTACTCATTTTATATTTCATATATATTAAAGTACTCTGTGGCGGTACTAAATGCTTACAGTCGGCGCCCCGAAATATATATATATACTTGTTTTAAATGGAATTTTTATAAAATATTTAACAAATCACAAAAAATAATGAATATGAAAAAATTTACAGCATATCTTGCTGATTATTTTGGTATACATTTCATGACTAATTTAAGTAAAATATTGGTAGAAAATTGACATGTTTCACAGGCAATTTAAACGAAAATTGAATAAAGTTTATCTTTTTTTTTCTTTGGATATAAGGCAAAAATAAAAAATCTGCTCTTATAGTCCTGAAGTTCAGGGTATTCTATATATAAAAAAAATATTTACATGCTTGAAAATTAGCCGATTTGTCAAATTTGAGGTCCGAAAACAGGTCTGACGCAATTTACCGAAACATAGGTTCAGAAAAGGATGAATATAAATAACAGCAAAATATCAAATTGTTCTTGTAACATTGGAGACGACGAAATAATCTATTCTTTCCAAGTATTCGTCATTTAATGCGTGTTGTGTTTGGTACCGAATTTGAGCGTTGAAATCTAACATTTTCGTGATTTTTTGTGTGTGTTATGGGTTTTTTTTCTGTATCATGGGTACTAAACAACGGATAAACATACATATATACATTTTTTTTGTAAATACATATTATACATAGAAAACACCCAGACCATTACAAACAGACATGTTCATGCACACAAATGTTTAATGGACCACTCATCATTTACCTTAGTTGCCCACGGAATAAATAATAGTACAAGCGCAGATATTTCATGGCCATAGAAATTCGACCGATACCCGGAGCGCGGAATAAGGCATGTTACTCAACCATTACATTTTTTTGCATAGTTCTAAATAGGCGCCCGCAGGAATCGCAGATCACGGTCAGCAGGCGCAGGCAGCCGCGATCTGAGGAATGACGCTATGTACGAAAATTCTCTCATCGATCTCTATGTAAAATGATGCCAACGTAGCTACTTTATATCTATTTCGTTTTTATGATGGACAGCTACAATTGAAAAAAAAATTTAAATATAAACATTTTAGCACCTTTTCATTGCATCAAGCGACCACGATGTAAAGAAAATATACACAATAAATTGGAAATAAAACGCCTTTTTCATCCAGTGTGACTTCGAAAAAGCTGAGGCGAGTAGTTTTATTTCATTATAGAACTTGATTTATTAATATTGATTAAAATCAATACCAATAATTGATAAATTGTAACTTTATCACGACTTTGCTTTTTTTTGCCGAGATTAGGATAGCTCTGAAACAGCTTAAGCGTTATAGGACCCCCCGCGACGACGACTTTTGAAAGTAGGGGGCACGCCTGTGCTTAAGATCCTACAGAAGCTCTTTCATTCCGGAATCGGTGATGGTGCGACGCCAAAGGTGAGGAGCGATGGCGTGGTGGTACTCTTCTTCAAGAAAGGTGATTAAACTTTTCCCTCTTTATTCCCAGTCTATCGCAGTCCACTGTTGGACATTGGTTTCCCCCATTTTACGCCAGATATTTTCTGGTCTTCCGTTTTTCTCATCCATCCTCCACCAGTGACTTTTCGCAAGTCGTCCAACAGGCCGGAGGGCATCCTACGCTACGCTTGCCAAGCCGCGAACTCCGCTCCAGAACTTGTCTGTTCCAACCTTAGAGTATAGAACCTTAGAGTAGTTAGTATATGTACTTGTAGATCAATGGTTCCAACGGCCATCGGTTCTGCGACATACGAGTACGTTACCCACTGCCACTTCAGTTTGCTAATCTGGCGAACTATGTCGGTAACTTTAGTTCTCTTGCGTGTGAGTGTAACTTGCCTAATGTCACCCAGCCTAAGTGAATCCTCCTACTAGCTTCCCTGTCGAAATTGTGCCGGTCAAGTTTTGACCCAAGTAAACGTATTCTTGAACAAACTCGAGAAGGACGCCACCGACGTATACTGGTCGTGACAATTCTGTATAAACGTTTATCAGAAGCGCTATCGGTCTATAATTCTTCAAGAGTAGTTCCCTGGTGGATGACGGCATTAAGAGAGCTCACCTAATGCCCTAAGGATGGGTTGTCCACCGGTGTTTAGGAGTTCTGTCGTAACATCGTCATTCCCCGGGGCCCTTCCACCTCTCAGTAGCTCCAGTTCTGCACTAATTTCGCTAACGTCAACATCCGGGATATCCTACATACAATGGTGCCTTAGTGGGGCATGTAGATCTTCGCTGTCTTCGGTCTGTGGCTGATGAGCGCTCGATGAATACAGTCGTCCATAGAATTTCTCAACCTTTTCCAGGATCTGTTGGCGTAATGTGAGTAGTTGGCCATCTGCTATCTTAACCTTTATCAGAAAGCTCCTCCCAAGTGGTTTTTGGAAAACTTTGGGCCCCCTGTTCTCCTCAATAAGGTCCGTAATTAACCTTGTATTGAAACAGTAGAAGTCCCTGCGAACGAGTTTTCGTATCCGCTTGGAGAGAGCCTAATATTCCGGCTATGATAAGTCAATGTCAAAATAAAGCACTTATGAACGTCAAAAAATATTCAAAAATACAATAAAAAAAACATTTAAAATACTTAAGTCTAAATATTTTTCGATGAATTAGAATTTGGATGCTTGAAAAAAAGCGCTTCAGTGGTTTGGCCTGTTGAGAAAGAAATACCCAAGAAAACTCAACAGTGCAGCCTTTTTTAGACAATTACTTAATGTTAAAATATATTATAAACACTGCTGATAGCTGAGCAGTTTAAGACCACGGATTTTTATCACATAAATATTCTTCAATAGTTTAGTGCCCTTTTTTAGGAAAGTTTTTTTTATTCTAGCTTTAAACATGTGTAATTGCAACTCTACATTATATATTTTGCGGTACCTAATTGAACAACCTTATACATCTTCCTATAAAATATTTACCTATTTTATGTAGGCTCAAGTCCGAAACAGCAAGTTTGTTTTTATTTCCAGTATTAAAATCAGTTAAAATTATTAGAGTTACTCACATTTTTTCTTAAAGTGGTTATTCTACAGTATGTACGCACATAAATTAAATTTTTATGAATAAATTCAGATGCTACATTCACTATATTTATTTCTTTATACTGTTCCTTAAGAGAGTCACATGGTCTAAGGTTAAAGATAATAGCTCTTTTTTGTAGCACAAATATTGTATATTGATAATGTCGGCAGCCGAATCCCACAACAGTACCATACGACATACGACCATACGATATTACACTACGAAAATAACTAAAATAAACCAATCTTGCCGTTTTTACATCTGTTAAGAGTTATCTTAGATAAAACCTTATTGAAGAATTAACGACCCATTACGCTATTGTGCCACATCTTCAAGTTATTCTCCAGAGTCATCATGATCCGTCTCGCGCATAGGTTTGACGACATCCAGCCCTCCGAACAAGCCGGGTTCCTCAAAGGCTTCAGCACCATAGACTACATATCACATACGCTGCGGCAGGTTATACAGAAGACCGGAAAGTATGACCGACCATTTTGGCGTTTGTGGACTATGAGAAAGCCTTCGATTCGATCGAGACTTGGGCTGTGTTTCATTCCCTCCAACGGTGCCTGACTTGACTACTGCTATATCGAATTGTTATGATGTTTGTACGAGTGCGCTACTTGGTCAGGGCCGAGTACATGAAGAGCTTACACAATCATTGGCACCGAGGAGTAAGACAAAGGGATGTAATATCTCTGAAACTGATCACAGCTGCGTAAGAAGTTGCAGCTTTGTCCAAATGTCAATCAATTAAAAGACTTATTATATAAATTAGTGAAATAATATAGGATTATAAAGGTAAAAATAAAAAATAGTGGGCGGGGGCGGCATTTCTCAATTTTTGCCCCACCCAAAAAAATTGAAGATCCGGCGCTGCTCAAAGGATAAGAAAGTTGAAGTGGCAGTGGGCAGGGCACATAGTGCGTAGAACCGATGAGGCAGAAAGGTTCTCGGGTGGCGTCCACGTAACGGAAAACGAAGCGTAGGCCGATCCCCAACCAGATGGACGGATGACCTGGTTAGGGTGGCGGGTAGCAGATGGATGTCGACTGTTAGGGATCGGCCCGCGTGGAAATCATTTGGGGAGGCCTTCGTTCAGCAGTGAACATTTTAGGCTGTAATGATGATGATGAAATTAGTCAGTTCAAAAGTAAAAATCCCATGAAATCGGCAAAAAATATTTATATGGTAACTCTTAAAAATGCATAATATGGCGGCGAGTCTCTTGCAAAAAATGATTGGATGGTATTAAATAATTTTGATTTTTTGTATTCTGATTGCTAGAGCGCTTTCATCTTTAGCAAAATAGGTAAATCGATAAAAAAAAATTCATTCATTTCATTTCATTCATGATACCTGTAGTTGTAAAAACTTTTTTACAACTACAGGTATCATGAACAATCCATATAACGCTTTGATGCAGCTTGGAACTTGGAACTCACCGAAATCTATTACAAATAATTATTAGAATTGGCAAACGACAATATGGCCGATCTGTCAAATTTAGTTCCACAAATCGCCGCGGGACATAATCCGTAGGTTCAAAATAAAATGAAACAAAGGGGTACAAAACAAAGTTTATTGTTGTTAAGTCTATGACTTTTTGTCAAAATAATTATTTTTAACAATATGTCTTATACACTGTAAAACAATGTTTCTTTCTTGCTGCATTTCTCTCTTCAATAATTTCTGTAATAGTGTAGAAGGAATTTTATGTTTAGGTCTTTTGTAATGTGTCTTATTTACATTACTTTCATTAACAACATATTTCCCTTTGATTTTATTGGGTTCTGTATGCTTTATTAAGTTCACAGTTTCAGGTTGCTTTTTTATAATTTTTGCTTCTTCTGGGCCACTGTCATCATTGCTGTTTTCTTTTTCCCTATTAGTATTGTCTTTTTTCGCTTGGGTCTCAAATTTAGGTGACAGTGGCATTATTTTTTTCATTTCTTTTGGTTCCAGTTTTTTTTTAGAGTCATCTATATTTTTGCATTCTAGTTCATCATCTGAAGAATTGTACTCACACATGAGGGATGATAAAGCACCGCAAACTGTTGGCTTAGTAATGTCAGGAACATTAACACTGATTGCTGTTGATATCTTTTCATAATCATCATCTTCTATAATAAAATTGTTATTTGTATATTTGATATCAACCTCTATATCTTCTTCCATTACAATATCTTGTATTCCAGAAAATGGTTTTAAAATCCTTGAGCTATCAGCAGCAGGAACTTCATTAATATTTTTTCTAATTTGTATTGATTTTCGAGGTTTGTTTAAAGTAGCAGAGTTCGTTTTGCCAAACAGTTTACAATTGTTTAGTCTTTTACCTTTTTGATAGTTACTAAAGTGTTTTCTTTGGACATCATTATCTGAAATAAAATAAAAACATTAATTATTTGATAGCAGTACAATATTTACAGATTGATAAACGAGGATGACATTTTACTTTATCATAACAAAATATTTCTCAGATAGGTATTATGTAAGTAACTATTTCTCACATGTCATGACTGGGAATTAGTAAAGCAAATGACTAATATCAGAACAAATTATGTGCAATAAATGCAAGTAATTTCTTCAACTGCTATTTTACTTCAACCTATCACAATGCACTGTTGGACATAAATTTATCTCATACTGCTGATTGTTGGCTTCGAGACGGAGGCTTCCAGGAGGATGATAATGCTGTTGGGCTGGGCAGCAATTGGGAAGTTATGCCAAGTCCTAATTGATTTTTTAGGGTTCTGTAGCCAAATGGCAACAAAAAATGGAACCCTTATAGATTTGTCAAGTCTGTCTGTCTATCTGCCTGTATGTCACAACCTTTTTCCTCCAAAACTATAAGACTACACTATTCAAACTTTGTAAGTATATGTATTCTATTTTATGTTACTTGTTGCTGTGGAACCCTCCACTGGCAAGTCCGACTCGCACTTGGCAATTTTTTTTGTTTATTGTGATATGTTTAGTTTGATTATGTTGTGGTGCATTGAATGAATAAAAGTTTTCTTTCTTTCTAATGGAACCTAAGAGCAAAGACTGTACCATTTTTATTTTTCTGTAATTGGTTCAAACCAATTCTTTCCCCTCGTTCAACCTTTTCTTTCCTTTCGGCAGCTTTCTTTTCAATGTTCTCTTTAGTTGGGTATCTTTTTTTTCTTTCATCTCTCCATTTTTGAATATCTTCTGGATTTTTTAGTTTAGCAATTTGCTTGTACAGTCCAGATGCATGTTGCATTTGTATATGTTTTGTTATAACTTTGGGATGGGCTATAAATTCACAACCATCGATGTTGCATTTCTGCAAATTAATGAATGTCATGTAAGTATGATTTGGTTGATATTTAAGCATGATTCATATTAACATAATGAAGAAAATAAATTTTTGTCCTAATAAAATTGTTGTGATTAACTTAAAAAAATATAATAAATACCTGATGTTGTTGCTTATGTTTAACAAGTTGTACTTTAGAAAAAAAACTCCTGTCGCAAGTTTCACACCAATGTTCCTCATTTTTATTTTCCATGTGATCTTGGCGGTTAAAACGTTGATGTGGTTGTTGCCAAAAGGGTTGACAATGCAGTACATTGTAATGGGCAATAGGTCCATTACGATAAGGATTCATTTCATCGGATCAGTTTTTTGTTAGTTATAGATTTTCTTGTCGACCATTATAAATATTACCACATAGGGACAGTTTGAACATGGACGTAAAAAATTCAATGACATCTATTTTTTTATTTTTTTATTTGTTCAATTTGGAACAGGCTAAGGTCATAGTACCTCGTCTTTAGCAAGTATTCTCTTTGATTGATGAAGAAAGGAGTGATGTACAGGATGATGATAATCATGATGATGATATCTGAATACCCTACAAGTTCTAGTAAAGAAGATTTAGTGCTTCACATACACCGACCGTCTCAAATAAAAATGGCTCGTTGTCATATTTCCAGTCGACTAGACCGTTAAATTTCGATCATGGATGGCTCGATTAACTAGTTAAATTCATAGACTAGTTAAGTTAACGCGTCGTCTCGTCGACTGTTGTAGTAAAATTAATCGTTAGACGTCAAGCAAGTCTAAGCAAGCAAGGCTAAGGCGAGTAATTCACGCGACGCGTGCCGTCCGCGCCTTCACACACCCGCAATGAGCCAATGCATTCCCTCCCATTCGCATCCACTACGTTACTCTATTCCGCATCCTTTCTAGTTGAAGTTCAATCCCGCGATTATAAGGCTTATTATCTTAGAACGTTTATATACTGATTAATTTAGAGTTTACTTTAGATTATTTCGACTGTTCCAGTGGACCTGATCCCGTCGCGTCAATCCACTTTATTTTTATATTATGTTATTTGGGATAACAAACAGCTCACAATGAATCCTTAAAACTAATATTACATACATTTGTGTTTATTATTGTGATGCCCACACCGTTATCTTCAGATTATTAAAAAGTGGTACTCAATTCATTGTTATCGAGGATTGTAATTATAATTTACAATTTAGTGGGCCTATTAGGTATTGAAAAAAATTGAACAGTAGGAATTATAACATCTAAAGAAAAGAAAAAAGATTTAAGATAATAAACGTACCTATTGTGTTAGAGTTTATTTCAACGTAAAGTAACGAAGGAACCGGCCATGTTTAAGAGTCGACGGTGCATTGCGCGTTTATATGAACGTGTGGACTACTCGTTTAGTCATTTAATAATTTAACTTGTAGATCAAAGAACGGTAGACGGTCGAAGCGTTGAATCTACGTCGACTGTTTATTACTAGTCCGCCTATTTAACGCTCACGTCTAGTCTCCTTATTTGTCATTGACCAATTAGGAGACGTACAGGGTTGCCAAACGTACGATATTTGTGGTCATCCGTACGAGGTACGAGGACACACTCAGCCTCGTACGATTATGTACGAGATTTTGTAATCTGACTACGCTACATATAAAAAACTAGGTGACATCTATCAGAACTTGCACTTTTACATAAAAATCCATTGGTGGCATTGAGGCGATCATTGTCTGCAGACTAGTGGCTATGTTAACTGGGAAAACCCCGACTAATGAAATAATTTGTTCTTCGCATTATTCGTCTCTATCACAAAGTGGTTTTTTTTTAGTAAGAAGCTAGCAAATGTTTATTTCATTTAGTGTTTTTTTTAGAAGTCTCGTACATCTATAAAAACGCCAAACGAAATAAACATTTCTAAAGTCAAAGTACGAGATTTTTAAATGCTTTTGTACGAGGAATTTCGTTTCGGGGTCGGCAACTCTGTTTGTCAATTGTCATCATTCGTTTAGGGATGTGAGATGAATGGAGAAGAATTGATGTAAAAAAAAACGATTTTATATGATTAAAGATTAATAGATTTGTCAATAATCGATCTGTTCTATTATTTAAAATCCTTTATGCTTTTCATATTCCAATAGTAAAGCTAAGAGATTAATTTTAACAATTGATCAGATTTAAAATGGAATATTACTACACGTTTTTCATTATTTCGAACAGTACATGTATATTGTTGTGGTAGCATCTTTCTTCGTATTAAATACTTTCGACAGCAGCTTTTAGGTGTTTCACGGTTTGATTGTTTATTGTTGGTTACTGACAACGGTAATAACTCAGATCTCACTCACTAAGCTGAAACTACTTAACTCGCCGACATTATTAATAATCGGTTAATGTATAAAATCGATAATAAAAAAATCGAATATATGTAAATATTTATCGATTATAAGAAAAATCGATTATTTTTTAACATCCCTACATTCATTTATTTGAATGTTTTTAATTTTATGTACATTCATTATATTGTTTGATTTCATAACATTTTCATGATTACTTGCTGTGTTAATTTACAACATTTGTTTTCCAAAATCAGTCTGTTTATACTTTTTTGAATGGTGTGTTACTTTATAACTTGCAATGAATAATTCAGCTGCTAAGGTTACTATTATATTTTAAATATCAAATTTAATCTAACACATACTCACGCTTAAACAACTCTATATTTATTGTTATTATAAATTGCTACTACCTATGTAATTTTGCCAGGTGGGTGAAATTTTTACTGAAGCCGGTGCTGCTTTTAATAAATTGGCAGAAATGACCATGATGTTACATCCCATTGCAGATACATCTCAAAGGTACTGAATATTACCAACTTTAGGATTACTGTAATATAATATTTTTGGTATTTAGTGTATACATTTACATAATGCATTTTGTCATTGTATTTCAGCCCACAATCTAAGGCTCCAGTGAAAAGTAAAGCCTTAGATGAACATGCATCAAGTGGTAATCTAACACAAGTTCAACTGCAACATAATGTTCATACCAGTCCAATTTCCCAGCAGGTTTGAGCTATCATAATACTAATTTGTAGTAAAATATTTCACTACATCCTAACCCTGGAAAGGGTATTCTTGTATTTTGTATTATGCAAACAGTAAATATATCTTGATACAAAATGTTAACAAGTATATGATATAAGATAGCAGGCATAGCACAGTGAGGTTTTCTGTTTTCCAGAACAGTTGTAGACAGTACAAAAATTTACTCTATAGAATATAATTTACTATATATTTATTCAAAATCCACAACTCTTACAAGTGTAATTAACAAAACAATTTCATAAACTAATAGTCAATAATGTATTTTTGGAGGAGGTATAAAAATAATAATGCACACATGGTTTATACTTAATTAAAACATGTGATGTCCAAAACGATACATTAAACTTAATATCAGCATTTTGTGATTCATTTTAAAGTAAGGAATATATTTATCATAATAATATAATTATTTGTTTCAAAAAAATAATAAGAATTGCAAATTGATTAATTTTCTAGAAAATTTATAACTTATCCCAGGATTCTACACTAGACGTGGATAACTCTGATAGGATATGAAAAAAGATACATATCCACACCGCTAGCAAACCCATATTTCAACTCCCTACATTTTCAATCATATCTTTAACTCCGTAGAAGTATACTAATATAATAAGCTCTATGCTGTAGACTCAAGACAGATTTTGCTGATACGTAACAAATAGTAAGCGCAAGCGCGCCATACGAAAATATGAAAAAAAGACAGAGATGGATTGCTGAGAGTTGAAGATATGAAAGAAAGATACATATCCGAGGATGGAAAAGATATGAACCCATCTTTTCTTTATAGACACAATTCACGCACCTCTATTCTACACTAAAGATAATTGTATTATTTTATGTCCACATTTTCATAGATTTATTAATTTTAATGTCTTGTGGTAAATGTATAAATTTACGAATATCCATTCGCAATATCCTGAAAGGTTTGACCAATCACAGAAGAGTGTTTAATTATAGGCTCCTTCAAACTCCTCATTGGTTGATGTTGACAGTAGCAATGCTTGTCCATAGACTTAGGTACAATCAAGCTTATGTCGCACTATTAATTAAGAAGTTTTGATTATCCCAGTACTTCTTACTTCAAATATTGTATTTGTTTTCATATATTTGTTTAAACTAATGATTTATGTGTTTCAGTCATATGAATAAATTACTTTATTATTCATAAATGTGTTTCGTGCCAATATTTGTATGTATATTGTACTTGTATTATTTGTAATTATCTAGATAATTGATAAACTTCCGTAGGATTCTACACCGGAGATAAATTGTATTATTTTACATAGATATTTTTGTGAATTGACCAACTTACCGAAATCACCCATAAAGTACTATGAGTGAAGTTCACCACAGAGCTATGAAAGTTTTATAGTGGCCCTAACCAAAGTAGTTACTAATAATATTGTTGTTCAGAATTTTTATAACAAAAAATTTTTTGTGCCACTTCACCGGGAGATATTGCATGCAAGCTTCATTCACTCGGCTTGCAGGCTTTTTGGTTTCAGAGGTAACCTAACCTAACCAAAATGTATTTTAAACACATATGATGAAGAAATAAATAAACACAAATGTTAGCATAAAACACATTTATGAATAATAGTTATTATTCAAATGATTGTTTCAATCAATAATATGAATAAATACAATATTTGAATTAAGGAGTACTGGGATTGTCAATACATCTAAAGAAGAAAGTACGAATAAAATATTTTGTATGGTTGAGTCAATTTCATCATTGTATAATTGAAGAGATGAACAAAATAATTCAGTTGATGTAAATTTATTGTTGTATGTTTTTTGAGACAATGTATAATGAGTTTTGAGCATTATTAGTATAGACAAAGTTTACAGTTTTGTATGTATGTCTAGTTTGAATGTTTTGAACATTTTGATAAAAATGAAATTTGTCTAAAATTTTTTTTTTACAGGTAACATTAAATATGCTCAATGCACAGGAATCAGAAATGGATGTGGAAGGACTAAATAGTGATATGAAATTGGAGTTTGAATCAAGTACAGAGGAAGTCACAACTTAAAGAATTCAAAAGAACATACCATGGTATTAAAGCTAAACTTGTCTATTTTAAGAAAGTAAACAATTTGATTGATTTAATTGAGTTTAATTAGTTATAACTCTGTATTTTTCTATTCCATGATGAGCTCTGAGATTCATAAATTTTTTGAAGTCCTTTTTCAATTAGAGTATCTTCAATAAACCTGTCAACATTACTTCTTATCTTCAGTGTTTCATACAAAGGAAATGTGCCACCAGACTTCTTAACTCTTCTCTGTGCATTTCTATAGCAACTCCATGGCTGAGGTTCAATCACTAAAGTGTTAGACATTGATTTTATGTTCTGTAGGAAGTTAATTAAACCAGCATCCCCATTATTCAAATGAATCCACATTGTTACAGAAAAACAGAATGTTACATCGAACCTGGACTTGCTGTATTTTTTTTGGAATTCATTTACTTTTTCACTTTCTTTTCCATCCATAATATTTAAAGTCATGTATAAAATATCTGAATCATCATTTGCATCTTGAGCTCTTTGAATTAAACTTGGGTCAATGTCTATGGCTAAAAATTTTATATTTGACTTGGGATAAATTGTTGCCAGATAATGTTTTAGAGATCTAGTTAATTCACCTGTATTGCAACCAATGTCTAGGCAGATAATGGTTTCACTGTCCACTGAAGTGGGGAACATCTGTGAAGTTAGGTTATTTGTCCTTTCTGAAGCACTATGAAACGAGTAATAGTTTATAAAGTTTCCATGTTGAACTGCACCTGGATCACAACCAATGAACTGCAATTCTTCCGATTTCATGTTTTATGGAAGTAAAGATTGAAAGATAGACATTTCTTGACATTGACATGTAAGTTTATAGTGTAATCATAACAAAACCCTTTTAAAGATTTCAATGACATCACTTTAGTTTTTTATATTGTACGAACTTGATGACATGCTGTAAAATGTAAATGGATTTTAACAGGATTGTAAATAGCAATACATTTATCTGTTAGTTAGATTTATACACAAATAAACATTATAAAACCTGCGTTTGCTTTTTATGACTAGATTTTAATTCCCATAATGATCAATAGATGGCAGTTTTGTCCGTATAAATTGACATAGAAAATTATACATCACATTAAAAACCTCAAAAATAACATTATTTCTCGACTAGAAAAGGGATGTTATTGTACATATAAACCTTCCTTTTGAATCACCCTTAGTAATATAAAAACTGCATCAAAATCCGTTGCGTAGTTTTAAAGATTTAAGCATACATAGGGACAGAAAAAGCGACTGCTTTATACTATGTAGTGATGTTTTGTGTTTATCAATGATGTTTTTTATGTACCTATGTTTATGTAATTTTATTTCATTAAAGATAGCTAATTTCTATTACGATTTAATTATTGTTAAATGTTGTCTCTTATAATAAATTATTTATTTTTATTTATTACATACTTTATTGCACTTTTTAAAAACGAAATACAGAGAAAAAATATTAAATCTCATTAAGTACAATAGGCGATCTTATCGCACAAGGCGATCTCTTCTAGGCAACCTTAGGATGGAGAAAGAAGAAAAAAGTTTAAAAGGGGCATTTTTGTGCAATTATCTATAAAATAAAATAAAAATACTTTTATACCTAAATAAATATACCTACATAAATACACATTCATATTCATATTGAAACAAAAAGAGAATAGGTAAAAGAATAAAATAAAAACAAAGGACAATAGCTACAGAATAAAAGGAATTTACACATATATCATAAGAAAAGTAGATAAAAATAAAATTGTACATATATAACAACAAAAATAATAATTAAAAAAAAACAGTTGAAGCAACTAAGAATAAGTAGTAAGTAAGTGCTTATTCAATTTACTTTGAGCTCGTCGAATCTCAACAGGCAATGCATTCCACAAGCGTACTGCATGCACTGAAAAAGATTTATCAGCAAAACCTGTGGAATGGACTGGCGTTTCAAGCTGGAGGTTATCAGATGACCGCAAAGTACGTGAATATGCATCTCCAAGGAACCTGAAACGGTCCTCAAGGCAAGAAGGAGCAGAAGGACGATTGTAAAGCATGGACAGTATATGAGTATTCCGGCGGAGGCGAATTGGCAGCCACTTGAGTTTGTTGCGAAATTCGGAAATGTGATCAAATTTTCTCAGACTATAAATGAATCTGATGCAGAAGTTTTGGAGTCGCTCAAGCTTATCCAAAAGGGCATCACTAAGGTCGAGATAACAGGTGTCAGCATAATCTAGTAAAGGAATTAAAAGCGACATCGCTAACGCAGTCTTAGTGGAAATTAGACAGTTCAAAAGTAAAATCCAATGAAATCGGCAATAAATATTTATATGGCAACTCTTGATAATATGGTGGCGAGTAGTGGTCGCAATACCGAATATGTATACCGGTATTTTTGGTATTGGCTCCAGACTAATACCGGTAATCCGGTATTTTCGATATTTCCGGGATTCGGCTAAAGGTAAAAAAGAAAGAAGAAAGTTAATTTGTGGAGGAAGGGTAAGAAGGTCCTCTTCAACCTGTTGCAGTTCACTGCTGGACATAGGTTTCCCCAATTTAACGCCAGATAACCCGGTCTCCCGATTTACTTCACCCTGTCTCCACCAACAATATTTCGCAAGTCGTCGGTCCATCGCGCCGGAAGGCGTTCTACGGCGCGATTGCCAAAGCGTGGTTTCCACTCCAGAACTCGTCTTATCCAATGGCCATCGGTTCTGTATACGTGACTGGCCCACTGCCACTACAACTTGTTGATCCGGCGAGCTATGTCCTCTTGCGGATAACTTAACTTTATTACGGATCTTATCTTTAAGTGAAGCCCCAAGCAAAGCTCGCTTCATTGTCTGTTGAGTGACTTTAAAATTTGTGCAACAATCCCGCAGTCAGTGCCCATGTCTCAGCTGCGTATGTTATTAGTATGGGTAGGACGCTTTGATCAAAGACTTTTATCTTTAAAATTTACGGAAACGTCAACCTGAAGGCCTGACGTAACTTATCGAATAGCTTATCGGTTGTGGCATGACACGATTATTGAACATGACTTTCGTCTTGTCCAAATTCATGCCAAGCCCAACTCGTCGGGAAGATTCACAAAGGCTGTTCAGCATCTCCGCAAGCTCTTCCGATGACTCTGACAATCGTATCGTCAGCAAAATGAAGATGAGAAATATACTCTCCATTGACGTTGACGCCTCTTCAGACCAGTCCAGGGTCTTGAAGACAACCTCCAATGCATTTGTGAACAGTTTCGGGGATACAACATCGCCCTGTCTCACACCACGACGCAATTGGATGGGTCTTGTCCGCTGGCCTTGGATCTGAACGATCATCGTCGCTGCGATGAAGAGACACTTAATCACCTCGATATATAGCCAGTCGATACAGCATTGCTGCAGATCCTCCAGAACAGCCCAGGTTTCGATGGAGTCAAAGGCTTTCTCGCAGTCCACAAATGCCATACATAGGGGCTGGTTATACTTTACGGTTCTGTATAAGCTGTCGAAGTGTATGGATGTGGTCCTCGGTGCTGTAGCCTTTTCGAAACCCAGCCTGCTTCGGTGGTTGGAATTCGTCAAGTCTTATTGAGAGACGATTCGACTATAACTCTTCAAGATAATTTTACCACCCTTCTCTTCCACTACCACGTCTTCGGTGTAGTTTCCTGGTGGATAACGGCATTACAGACCTCAAAATAATGCCCTAGGGATGGGATGTCCACAAGTTTTTAGGAGCTCTGTTCTCAATGCCTTCATCACCCAGGGCCCTCCCATTTCTAAGGTGCTCCAGTGAATTCGTTGTTAGGATTAGTCCTTACGATAAGGTACATGAAAACCATCATTGTCAATTTCATCATCATCGTTTGTTGTAAAGTGAACGCACTCACGCGCGCCTAATACGATTAAATGGCGCCTAACTTTTTTATTTATTTTTACTATAACCGAAAATACCGAATATCCCGGTTTTTGTGCAATAAATACCGGTATTCATAAGACCCAAATTTGGCCCGGTATTCCGGTATATTCGAAATCCGGGATCCCGGTTGGCGACCCTTAGTGCCGAGTCTCTTGCAAAAATTGTTGTGTGGTGTTAAATCACCTTGATTTTTTTATTCCACTTGCAAGATCGCTTTCAACGTAATAAAATAAACCGAACCAAACTTTTTTTTAAATTTTGGCATCAAAAAAATCTATTCTATATAACGTTTTAATGCAGCCAGAATCTCACTGAAATTCATTAGAACAAACTAATAAATAAATAAAACTAACTCACTAGAACAAATTGAATTCGCAAACGACAATATGGCCGATCTGTCAAATTTAGTTCCATAAATCGCAAAGTGTTTTGTATGTACTCTTTGCAAATCGCTGCGGGTCTTCTTTCGTGACCAGACTAGCTTATCCGAATATAAAATAAAAAAAATGGCCAAGTGCGAGTCCCCCAGCATTAGGTTACCTAAAACAAAATAAAATGTAGGTATTTACTTAGGCACCTACAACAGCTTTAATATGAGAAAAATAGTGGTTCATCGTTTATGACGTATAAAAAATAACTACTAGATATCGTTCAAACCAAATTGTTAAAGTTTATTGTAATGTACATCATATATTTTTTTTTATTTTATCCGTCCCATATATAGGTGGGGACCTCTAACTTCTAAAGTGTTGAAGTTAGGCTCGGTAGAGTTAGGAGTGTAGATTCAGAAGCTTGGCTCTATTTTAGATCTGATATCTTTTTCACAGGATAAACCTTTTATGGTCGTCTTCGCAAGACTTTACATGTTATTGGTGGGATTTGTCTTGTCATCTTCAATTTTTTTACAAAAGCGTTTAATAATGGTACCTACAGAAGCGCCCTTTTTCGATCTCATGTAGAACCAAGCTTCTGAATCTACATGGACTATCTCTACCAATCCTAATTTCAACAAATTCTACATATCAATTTTATATAATTATATAATATATAGGTATATTTTGGCTGTTTCGTCAGACTTCTGATCAGAAACTAAATATTCGCATCACGATGTAGCGTAATGTCTTGGCAACATTTGAATTTTTCTTTTCGCAGGATGCATCACGCGCCCAATTGGTTGTCTTGTTTTCAGAAACATCCTACTATCCTAATTACTTTATTGAGGCGTATAAAACAAATGCATAGGAAATGAAAAATGTAATTTAATCAATTTACTACTTTGTACCTAGTTAATCATATATCGTGCTATACATAAACTAATGTAGTTATGTATTTCCCTACAGTTATATCATGACATTCATGACTCATGAGGCATAGCGTGCTTTTTAGACTCGCAATAATATACATTTCCAATGAAAACTATTAATGTTGGTAAGTATGCGTTACTACGATTGTTTCTGCTTTTGTAAGTACGTGATATGAAGCGAAACATAATTTTCCTTTTCATGTAACTATTATGTAATCTTGTATTTATTTATAGTTTCACAACTTATTTAGTGGCCCCATAGCGCGTTTGGTTGATCGCGTAAGTTAAGTAATATTATAGCAATTGTCATGAAATCAATGAAAACCATTATAACGAGTAGTGCCAATTACTGCGGTCTTTACACAAAACCACGTCAGAGGCCATAAGGCGGTTAATGAACTCTGACATCTAGGCGGTCTGATTGTTCATTAATCTGAAAGCCCACACGTTAAGAAGATGACTCTCTCCGGACCTCAAGTCAGGGACTCATTTTAACAATCCATGTGGTGACGTGTTTTTTGAGAAGCTGGTTTCTTCATCAAGGGTTCATTCAAAGGAAAAGAGTTCACAAATTCGACCCTTGTGCAGTACAAGCATATGTGTATAGTAGTATTATTATGCGCTTTATAAATTTCTGAGGATATTTATTATCTATCATATCCTTGAGGGTTTTATACTGATACCTAATACACAAGGTATCAAATGAGCCGAGATGGAGCTAAACTGCTTAAGTAACCTAGTTGGTGATCAAACCCATGATGTCATAGTAGGGTTGTCAACAAAAAATAACTAAGATTCAGAACAGGAATTGTTTAAGTTGGTGATATATTTTTATCTTATTATACAAGGAAACTTAATGTAATTAATATTGTAAAAAATGCAGTAGTTTCTACAAAAACTCAATTATAAACATTACTGGTACAATAGTAGTTACACCTTCTTAACTTAACTTAAGTACTTTTAAGGTACTTAGTCCGAAACTGAGTTTATAACTCTGACACGCAGCGCTGCCGTAAGGCAGCACTGGCAGCTATGCAATGTAGGGACCGAGAGACTGAATAAAAATGTACGTATGCGGTATGTACTCTTATGTATCTCTTGTGTATCAAACGATAATATTACTAACTTTATGCATTTCTGTGAAGGAGGTCGGCTATTAGAGGCGTGCACTCCATATATGCAAATAAGCAGTGCATACCCTGTGCGCCCAGACCAGACGGTTAGTGGCCAACATATTTAACAGACTACAGATTTCAAACCATAGGCAATCTGCTGTCATCAACAGCACTCAATTTAACAAAAATGTAAAGAAAGTATTTTTTTATTGCGATTAGTGTCGAGTAACACTAATCTAATGAGTAGTAAGTACACACTTTGCATACGCTACTCATAATCTCTGTGCACGCCACTGTCGGCTATATTCACCACAAATAAAACAAATAACTGAATTTTATAATTTTTGTCTAAGTAACTTTATTACTTGCATTTCTGCTTTACGATAAAAGCGCTGCGACGTTTCGTTAAGACTTCTAGGTTTCTCAGTTAAAAGCAAAGTCAATTGAAATACCATGTGATATTTTACGTGATTGATCAAGTATCTGCAGTGTAGAACATTGAAGGGGACCGAGATCCGTTACGGCGTTAGAGCGTATCACGTGCGCTAATTAATACACCTTACTTATCATGCTACTGGGTAAATAGGGGAATATTTTAATGACAACGTTTTACTGAGAGCGTCGGTGGCTCAATGAGGGCTGAGGTTCAAATCCCGCCACGTACCAATGTGTTTACGAATTTTCAAATATATTATGTACGTTATCCGAAGCTCTTCATTTGCATTTCATTCCAATTTAATTCATTAGTATTACTGCACTCACCAATAAAAAACTTCTTCAATCAATCTTAGTGAAATAATAATGAAAAAAAGATAACTGTATAACTATTCAACTCCAAGTTGGTATTATCTTAAACACAAACCATTCATTTCCCTCCGCTCTGTGTTGTACCTACTACAGAACGTTTTGTTTGCTTAGGTATTTTTGAAACAATAATCTGTAGTATTATCGATAACTCGGAGTAATTACTCCGAGATTGATAAGCATAAAAATAAAAATATCGGTATAATGCACCGGTACAAGGAAAATTGTGGACATTTTGCCTTAATTGAAATTTTTATCTTATATACGTATTACTCTTTTCTCTTTACACGATGAGACTAGACATTTAAAACGTTAGGTACGTGTTTGAAATTAAATTATGTAGGTACATTTTGAATTTTTCTTACCAATATGTGTCATATTAGACATTCGTGTATTTTAAATATAGCTAATAAACCATTTGGAATGGCTACAGCACTGACACAAGCGAGCACCGCTTTTACTTTCGTTAAATGGTAAATAGTATGCACTTCCTGTAGAGCTTGGGGCGCGGCGGCGCATGCGACCTGCGCCCGCGCTGCTCGCCGACCCTGCACCCTGCGCGCACTCCGATAGAGGCCGAATTAATATTTGCCGCATACAATTCAGCCGACTAATAGACTGAAACCGGTCGTCCGTGAGTGAAATGTGGGATTGAATGGTCCTCGCGGTACACGCAAACACATCTGTAATTACGCGTTCGCGCACACACGTAAACGCGATGCGCCGGTGCAATCGGCAACAGATATGTGTCTCGCTTTTTGCCGTGCATTTTATTGGAGAAATTCACTTGGAAAATGGCTCTCGATCATTTTCAAGTTCAGTTACGTAAGTACGCGTGTGGAGAATTAGTGCGGAATAGCGGATGTTTGGTGGTGCTCGACGGCGAAGTGGCGCACAGTTATAAGCTCTCACCCGCTCTACTGCCCGTCAGTTGCCGCCAGACCACCCTCCTATACGTCGATTATTAGTTTTTAGTGCAGTGTGTAGAAATTGATATCAAAATGTGCAACCCTTTCCGGATAGCCATCGTGTCTGTTATCTGTGTGGTCGTCGCCTCCGGCCATGTTCACGGCCCACGAAGATCCCGCGTAATGGATTTGGAAGATTACGCACAAAATGAAGTCGATAGTGGAAGGGCAGATGAGACCTCGTGGTGGCCCTCGGCTGAGTTCACCGTTTTACAGAAGATATATGACGATTGCAGTGCGCACAAACAATTTTCGATGTGTTTGAAGGGCAAAGCTCTGACGGCGCTCACTAGGGCTGTTGAGCAGGTGATATAAGTGGTTTCGGTGTAATATGACAGTGTTGCGGTGTGATCAGTGTATTAATGTAATGGTATCTTGTGTTGTACAGGAGAGCGTTCAGCTCGCCGACGGCTTGACGCTGGTGAAGCAGGCAGACGCGCCCTCCGCCGTCTCCGAGCCGCGGTTCTTCCCTGGCATGACAGCAGAAGACAAGATCGACACAATGCTGCGAACCAAATTCGAGCAGTTAATGAACTCGCACACGATCTCCATGGACCTTGCATCAGAAGGCAGAGGCAGAGGTTTGTATGCTTATGAATAAACCGCTTTTAAAATTGATTGCATTCTGACTCTCCTTAATAATTGAATTATTATTTTATATAGGTAAGAAAGTTCTGCCATATTTGCTGCTTGGTATCTTCACGACCGTGAGCATAGTTGGCGGTATGGCATTGAAGACCCTAGCAGCTATAGCTGGTAAAGCACTGATCGCCAGTAAGGTGGCCCTCACTATTGCTGGAATTATCGCCCTGAAGAAGTTATTCAGCCATGATGGAAACAACGGCGAAACTACTTTCCAAGTTCACGCAGATGGACACCATAGGTGAGCTAATTAAGCTATTGATTTTTACTTCAGTCACTCTTGGCTTACTGTTACGGTAATCCAAAGTAAACTTTTATTTAAATTATTTGATGACTATAAGGGTTTTAATCTAAAATATTTTAATTCTAGTCTTTAATTCGAAGGCGGAATCTATATGTGGTGAGGCCAGCAAAACCAGACTTGGTGGACCCCTATCGCTACTATGCGGAGCAGACTACAGTGAGCTCGTAATTCTCGGCTCACATCACCGCAGTTTTGGAGGCCACAGAGCAGCGGGGCCACCGAGCGTCATCTGAGAGTGTCTGCGCAGCCATCTACTGCTGGCTACAGGCCGTGCTGCTCTCCGCCGCCTCCACCACGCCAACACCTACACAAATAACCTCAAACCAAAGTACCGTCCGTTTTGGACATCCTTCTTAGACGAATCGGTCGTCCACTCTTACTCTCAGATCTATGTCAGTAAATTATTTAATGTAATTTATTTATTTGTGACTACGGTTGTATGATTGAATGTAAATTAATTTACTAAGTGATGTAAGATATGAATAAAAAATATAACACAAAGTTTAGTTTCCTTTACCTACATAGCTACTATTAAATTCATAACAATAAATGATTTAAATGGAGGTTCTTGATATATTTTCTTTACTATGACAAAAAATATCAACAGTACTTCTACATAGAAACATCTGGAGCATATCTATATAGAAAAAGACATGACGTACATAAACAGGGCCTTAACGGCATATTGTTAGAGAATCTCGTCCACTAGGTAGCATTTAAGATTATAATGGTTGTGTATAGATAAAGACAAGCATTTGACAAAACAAATGAAAAAGTACAAAAGTGTATTTAGTTCTGATATTAATAACACTATGATCAGAATTTATTGATTAAGGTACATGCTAATTTTTTAGCACCCTCGTATATGATATTGACTGCACAAGTATTGCTGATAAAGACTTTCAGGCGAAGCGATGCAGATTCCATATGCACCATGATGCTTGTATGCTTATGGTTGCTTATTAAGTAGATACTTGCAGCAGTAACCCGCTTTCTTTATTCGCTCTAGTGGAGAAGAGTCCGTGAAATGTGTCGAGATTTTCCGTTAAAGTAGGTGCAGTGGGTATGAAGTGGAAAGTAGAAAGTCACGATCGATTCACTGCACATGCACGCATGCTTTTAGTACAAACAACAACGAGCTTGTTATGATCTTTTCATTATTATTGGACATCGACGCATTGAGCATCGAATTTCTTTCTGCAATTCCTTTTTGTGGCCCGATCTTAGAAGTATCTTAAATGTTTAGATGCTAAATGAATAAAGATAACCGTTTTTTAAATATCCACTGATATTTACACAACACGATCTAGCCCCAAGTTAAGCGTGAAGCCTGTATTACTAAACAACGGATAAAGACACTTATATACATATTTTTTGTAATACATACATATTATACATAGAAAACACCCAAACCATTACAAACAGACATGTTTATGCATACAAATGTTTGTTCTGCCCGGGGATCGAACCCGGAACCCTTGGTGTAGCAGCCGACGTCTCAACAGCAACACCAAATGAGTCGTCAACTATAGCTGTAAACTTTATTTATGCTGTGGAGGTACCAGTCGTAAACACGTTTTCGGTAAAGACTAGCAAATAATCGAACTATTAAACCAACAACATTCATGCGGTTGCACTGTACCGGCGGTCTCTTTGTTGTTTGGTATTTAAATGATTTGCCAGGATTCTGCTAGCTGACTGTCAGATAGTCAAACATTATCCCTGTAGAGAAGCATCGAAGTGTGGTATAGCGTTTGTTCGGCTGCGGAAGGTCAGCCCGTTGATTAGCCGTGCGCCGGTAAAGGCCGACCGCAGCGCGTTTGCGAGCCCGGACGCTGTTTATAATGCAGATATGTGTTTGCCCAATCGCAGCACGCTACGCTGGCTATATGGCATCGTTAATGCGGCTGCCGTCTCTTTGCATACGCAAATATAGGGCGGGTGGCCCAGCGCTGATTAAGCGGTGCGCCGGTGTGGTGCCGTCCGCTTCATTTCTGCGCTAGGAATAGTGTGTCACTTGATTAGTTTTGAAGCTTCCATGTCAGCGCTTTGATTTAAATATTAGCGTTGGTAATTTAGAAAGCTTATGATTAAGCGGGGACATTGCGTGGATACGTACAGATAACGAATATTTGGGTGAGGTGAATTGATTCCACGGGGAGTAGGAGCCAGCCGCAGGTTGTCTAATATTACTTAGCTCAGTAGCCGTCCATTGGTGTTTAATACTTGATGTCCGTCTACGTCTCGAATTAGGCCAACCATCAGAGTGACGTCTCATCGAATTAATTATTTAGTTGCGGTAAAATGGTGTATGTTGTATCTCATCGTTTATGCAGTTTCCAAATACATAACACTGTGTACTTAGTGAACAACCTCAACATAGAACTGACATGGAAAAACATTTTAAGAACCTTAGTGATATAGCCATGGACAAATGATTTTTCTCTTAAAATGATTTCGATGTAGGATCGTTCGTATATACAGGTATAACCATAATGATCATATCTGGGTACTGAATCTGTCGGGAAAGTATGATGTTTATTTTTTGAAGTGTTTATTGTTTAGAGAGACAATTTACCAAACATTAACGTTTGTTGCGAAAACATTATAGTAGGAGCACTTAGGATATTGTGAGGGCGCGGGCGTCACTCGGATACAAAGTTAGTTTACGGTCGAATGGTCAAAGTGTCCGACGTAAACCTATTTTGTTCTCTTCTTATATTGGATGTGCGCTCCCTTCGCCGCGCGCTCGCGCCGGCCGCACTTCTGATTAATAGGGCTACCTCTAAAGACGATGATTTTAATAATACTACTAATATAAGTTCTGTCAAAAACTTAAAAAGCGGCTCACTGATAAATAAATGCACACTGAGATTCGCCAATTGGTAACATAATAATAATACAATACCTACTATTTTAAATTTGAATTAACGACATGTAATTTTTTTTCGATACTAATTCGTAAATTATTTTGTCGGTTACTTTTAAGTAGTGGACTTTACAGTTTTATAATATGTAAGTATAGCCATCAGTAATCATTATAACTAACAAAAGCATAACTTCAGAGGTGAGAGTAAAAGTAATAGTTTGCAAACTCATTTTTATTAACTCTACTTCAAATATTTTACTGTGTTTTCTGTTTGAGTATCTTTGAAATGTTTTACTGTATACTTTTTAGACAATTTTTTATTAAAAAAACGAAAGAAAAAAGAACAAATGGAAAAAAATTACACTAAATACAGGATTTCTGGGAATTGACTAAAAATATGTAATTTTTTTTGTAGTTTAACATTTTTTTCATACATCAGCCCAATTCCCAATCAATGTCCCAATTTTTATCCTATACAAATATAATTATTGTTAATAATAACATATTAAATAAATAAAAAATTGTTGGTCTCGTGCGCGCTCGTGTGTAAAATACTTAATAACGGATGAAACGCCGAGTAGTCTGAAAACAAATAGATGCAAGTGCTTAAGAACATTTTCCTCAATTGACAATGGTAGAGCTACGCAATATAACTTTTCGTCGTGTTTCAGTTATAAAAAAACAGTAAAAGATTATACAGAACACCATTTTAATGATTTAGGATTGTCTGAACTATATGTTGATAAAGTAGGGCATGATGTTATTCGTGTTCAATTCGCGGATTTTTTAAAATAACTGCTTCTCTCCGCCAATTTGTGGGTGGTACTGTCAGTGTAAAGTAGGAGTACGAGTGGTAGGATTTTTTGCACATGTAGCTGAGTTGCTTTAGTATTTAGGTGTCAATAGACATATGTAAAGATTAAATATCCTAGTTGGTGAATATATTGATATAAGTCCTAAATTCTTCATCACAAATTATACCATTGTTATTGTTGCCCTTCCTTTATACACTTGAATTAGTGTGTAAATTTATTGATATTAAACCTTTTTTTTACTTAAATGCGTTTGCATTATATGACACTAATATGGAAAATAAATGAAGCAAATTTTTTACTATATGTATAACAAGTTCTGCATTCGAAGGCACAGTAAATCACTTTATCCCAAGAAACAACTTTATACCTGAGAAAACTCAGTTTATTTCTATTATTATTTATACTTTTCCTTAGGTAAAAACTTAATTGATAATATTGTTACTAAACGTAGTTTTCTATTTATACTATAGTAACGTGAATAATGGCATCCATTATTTAACTTAACCACCGTTATGATGCATATCTTGTATAATTGCCAAGAAAATTGAACGTTGTCTTGTCTCATCAGAATTAATTTTATCACAGCAATTATTTTATTAATGTTGACAAGATAAGCATCAGTAAAGCTTAAGAAATATGTTCTCAGAGATTGTTATAATAATGGAAACACAATGGAATATATTTTCTTTTTATTTAGTTTAAGGTGCTTATGTTCTAGTTAAGTCCCAACAAGTAAGATCAATATTCAAGTATCGCTTTTTACAATATACTTATACAATATTACAATATATTTTACTTTTGATATATATAAGTAAAGCAAAAACATAAATAATAAAATGTAAAAAAAATATGTCAAAGATTAAAGTTTCCTGTAATCTTTATAGATTTATATTATTCATGATTCTAAGACTTATAAAACATATATTAATCATTGTTATTGAAATCGTTCAAACGAAAGGGAT
Source organism: Leucinodes orbonalis (assembly GCA_019425675.1). Classification (NCBI taxonomy): domain Eukaryota; kingdom Metazoa; phylum Arthropoda; class Insecta; order Lepidoptera; family Crambidae; genus Leucinodes; species Leucinodes orbonalis. Next base: position 40,640 of record PQWD01014732.1, on the reverse strand, counting down.
TCTACAAGCTCTGTAAAATAATAAATAACATCTTATAATTTCTATCCAATGATAAGATGTACACTTTCTGCACGGATCGTATTTCTAGTGCGCATTTTGCTTTCATCACAGTTTCTAGATGCAGTTTCGCTTAATTGCATTGTTTACGGTAATGATTTATATTTTCTCAAGAAGTTGGCAAATTAGTCTGTCTGTATAAGTGACTATCAATGAAAGAATCTAGGGTTATAATAAGCAGGAGCTTACAGAAAAAAAGATATAAGCTAGATTGTAGGGTAATATGTAGAGAAATCTAGTGCTTTCCATTTAACGTTAACTCTCAGTAGTGCACGCTGCATATCTGAACCTTGGCCATCTTAAATTCTTATTACGGATCAAATCCCGTATTTATAGAGATGATATAGTTTATTTATTGAAAGCTAACTTTTTGTATATTATTTTAGATATATGCATTGTGTACAGTTAGCAACTGTTTTGGATATGCACATACATGTTATACAAAACTTGCTATTTATGTAGATACAACCATTGATAATTTTTCATGACTTTGAATTGAGCATTAGCACCATATAAAATTACAATACGCTATCCTAAACACGATATTTCCTTCAAGTTACTTCCACCAATATCTCTTTTTTCGCTCGCTGTCATACCATCCGTACATTCGTCATAGTTTAAAATTTGACTGTCTAAAGATCCACTTCTTCACTCGGCATTTAACTCCTACATTAACAATCAGGAATTTTTGTTTTGTCGCTGACTTAGGATATCCTTACCAATGACACGGTATAGTTTTCCGTTGGACTAGATATCGCGAAGAGACCTAATGACCCTAATCGTTTTGGACTGCGTGTGGGCAAGTGGGCGGCTGTCAGGAGCTTCTTTCTTTGCTCAGTAGAATGCACCAGGGGATAGAGAGATACTTTTGTATCTCTATCACATCATTAATTTCTCTGCATAATCACCTATCTATCTGTATGAAAATATATCTTGAGAAACTACTGGCATGTCCCATCCTCTTGTGAGAAAACAATAGAAATACTATTGTCTCTCGAGAGTTTTTGTTCGCCAACCAATAGAGCAGTCAGAGACCTAATATCTGTCGCCTCTTGTCGGCTCAGGACGACGTTGACGGAAAATAAATACCATCCTTGATTTCCGTCGAGACTGTAACCGTCATGGCAGGGGGAACACAGTGTTGGCGGAATAGGGTGTATCACTGATCATCAGGTGAGTAAACTGGTCGACTCGTCCTTCTTGTAACATAAAATATATTAAATCCGTAAACGGCACTCAGAATACAGAAATTAAAAAAAATAACTGTAATTGAATATGTACCTCAAGATTAATTAAACAAAGCAGGAGTCGAAGAGAATGAATAATTGAATAATTAACTAATTGAATAAAAAACGTACCTAATTAAGTTTAAACATGTAATGTAAGGCATAAAGGACGACGGATTTACAATCGACTCTCAAAATGATTGTTACAAAAAATCAATATCAGTGTAAACATACTATATAGACTGATATTAATAATTACAAAGAGTATAATTGGTATGACCCGATACGAATGCGGTTACAGTCATGGTGGTGGATATTTGTTAGTATGATTTTGTCCTAGCTTCTTCAATAATAATAATATAATTTTCAAGATTGAGACATTTGATTTGGCAGGCGCCCCGCTGTCTCAATCAATAGCCCAGAAACTAGACCAGCAATTACCCCATCCATAGCCCTAATTTATTTTTTCTTTCCATATTTGCAATATTCCTTGCACCGAGCGGGTGCTCGCTCTGTGTGTACTCCCATAGTGCGGGCAGAGCGAGCGGCTGCTCGTTGTACACATCACAACTCATTATTTTGTCTCACAAAGCCTCTACGTGTTCGACCCATGTCCCCACGCAAGCTTCAAAGGACCGGTCTATGAACCGTGAACTCCTAACAGAGACTACAAATAATAATATATTGTATTTTTTTTTCATATTATACATGGTATAAATAACAGATTATATGTTACTTGATTTCGAGTAAAAATTGCTGTTTTATCAGAGACACATCCTGGGCTCGATCCTTATAATAAAAGTCAGTTTAATTTCCCAGGTCGATCGTTTAATAAGATGTGACAAATCTGTAAGCAAGGCAGATTCGAAAAGTCGAGTGAAAAGTGAGAAAGGGTTGCTGTCTTTATTCTAATTTTGTAAAAGCTATCGGCGATATTTTCACCCAAGAAGTACTATAAAGCTTTTTTTTTAAATATCAATTGCATAATTAAAGGACTAGGTTGAATGGAAATCCATCGCTTTTGTTGAAACTTTTTATCATGTACGACAAAACTGTGGAATCAGTTAACATCTGAAATATTCTCTGAACGATGCGACATGGCGAGCTTAAAAAAGAGAGCGTATTCCCACTTTAAAGGCCTGTAACGCGTTTCAGTATCCTCTGGTATTGCAAATGTACATGGGTGACGGCATAATTTAACATCAGATGAGCCGTCTACTCTTTTGCCCGCTATTCCATAAAAAAAGGTGCCAATATGAATCTGATCTGCAATTATCTAAGTCAGAATTACACACAGTAAGGTATTTCTCATACGCACAAAAAACACTAAGGTGACGAATTATGAAGCTTTGAAGGTTTCTGGCACAGCCCTACATGAGTGGGGATCTGCGAGGAAGTTTTGCCGGGAATTATGTTGGCACGTGCCGAAGCCATTATTGCCGCGGGAAAAGTTCATCAAATTCATTTCAAGCTGGCGCAGGTCCGCGTCCAATACGTCCGCGGAACTTTGACAATACGTCGCTGATATTTTCGACGCTCATATATGTTTCCATGTGCGTTAAAAGGGTTGAGAAAAAATCTCGATAAAAAATCCCTTTTTTTTGCGGTATTGTGAAGTGGTTAAAAATATTTTTTACCTAATTAACGGAAAGAAAATATGTGTTTGGATGTGTCTTTATATTTGTTTAGGGACTTGTAATTAAATATATAATATTAATTTAATTTATTTGGACTAAGATTTAAAGGTTATGATATATTTTTCTAAATATGTATAATGTTTATATTGATTTTCATTAACATGGAAATTTGTAGGAATGTTCTTTGTCCGCTTTTAAGATTTAGATCGACGATAATGAACTAGTGGAGTACCTAATCTAACTAGTTTGATAATTTGGATTTTAGCCTGCCACTACATTCCAGTCCCTGGCAGGCGATGAAAGCTTTATTTCTAATCATTATTATCATCAGCCTATAATGGCTTTCTGCAGGCCTTCTCGCACACCATTGCCATGTGTATATAGGGCCGTAACCACCACGCGAGCTCAATGCAGATTGGCTGGTGTTATTCATAACTAATATCGTAAGCTTGTAGTTGTACATAATTTTTCTTTTCGGACAATTAAGTGATTCAGCATGCAATTTCCTAGCCAAATTACTTAAAATCGTACGAAGTGATGGTTTCCTGCGGGATACGAATCCACGACCTCCAAACGAGGATAAAGAGGCAGTCAGAGCACGTAGGCAATTCGAATATAATTTTTCGAGTAGGATAGTGAAGAGTGATAACAGAATATCAACTATACGACATTAACAGAGGATATGGAAACAACAGACGAGCGACCGATGAATTAAATAATTATTTATTATCAAGAGATCGGCAACTCAAAATAGAGCTGTAGATTTTTATGTGATGTAGACGTAATATTTTTATTTGAATTGCGAATTAGTTATAGAAGTATCTAAAAAGTATGCAAAATTTAGGACAGGAAAACACTTCAAATTGCATCGAAGTGAAAGTAAGCAACTGCACATGCTCGTGTTTGTCCGTGTATAGAATTATGGAAATCAAAGTGCATTTTAAATAGAGCTGCAAGCACAATTTTACTTTCTAATTTTCTCCTCACATTCAGTTATTGCAGTTTATTGTCTCATCTGATTGTAGATAATAATCTCATACAAAATATTGACGTATTATTAAATCGATCGATTAGCGTAGAGATACAAAAAATATAGAAAGGCTCTTTTACCCTTTGTATATTTTCTTACCATAATGGGTATATTCGTTGAAATTAACATGATCATAGCTATAATGAGTCTTAAGATAGCCTTTCAGCTGAGAAGTAATCTTTAAAACTCGAAACCAACAATTTTACTCTACTTGCAGATTATCGCGATTATGTGCAATGAAAATCGATGCCATATAATATTAATACTGCATCCTTCGTAAAAATATTAAATCCTCACCATTATAAAGGTATTAGTGAGATATTTTCGTTATCAGTAGACATATTAAGCAGCAAATACGATAACTATTATATATTTTAGTTTCAGAATTTTGAAATAACAATCTACATTTATTTATTGAATTACACATTTATTGTGCATTTTCAAAATACTCGTACGTACAAAAAAATGTTGCTATAGCGATTTCTTACACGTTACCTTAGGATGGAAGGCAACACCTATCGAAAATCTACACAGGTGTCTATAATAAATACTGATCATAACGACTGATCACTTAGAAAAGGTCTCTGAGTATAGCTCAGTTCGGCCAGCTACTCGTAACGGTCCGATAGGCTTGCGTGGCTGCAGTCCGTTATTAAGCGTTATTTTCCAAACGTACGTGCACTTATTCCATATCAAGTGCAGTGGGGCAGGCGATGCGTCAAGACGGGCACGCGCCGACCGCAAATCTGCCGGTCCACTACGATACTGATAATTCATGCTTTAAAATTAGTCCTGATATAACGTTTATTATATGCGGGAACCAGCCTGTGAACAACAACTACGGTAACGGAAAATAAAGTCGCCGAAATAATAAATATCCACTGAAATTAACATTGACACAGCGCTATCTAGTCCCTTAATTTTCGCTCCGTATGTATTTGACATGATACAGCGGAATATAATAGCTTATTTTCTAATACTTAAATGTTGTACATAACGAAGTCGACAGGTAAATTTGAGCAGATCACACATTTACCCATAGATTATGTGTAATGGCCGAGACGCCGGCTATTACACCTGTTCTGGGTTCGGTCCCGAGAACATGTCTGTTTGTAATGGTCTGGGTGTTTCTATGTATAATATGTATGTATTTACAAAAAAATGTATATGAGTATGTTTATCAGTTATTTATCACCCGAACTACAAGCTCCTTGCTTAACATGGGGCTCGATGGCGCTGTGTGAATGTCAGTGGATATGTATTTAGCTAACATGTCAGTATACAAATATTAAGTTTAAATTAATTGACACCGCAATCAATAATACCATTCACAAACATATACAAATACAATTATTATTACAAATTAGTTTTATTATTTACTATCTGTGTCCCGCGGTATTACCAGCGGTATAAGATATTCTTCCGGAGTAAAACATCGCGTAGTTAAAGCGTGCGCAAAATTACTTTATAAATTTATTAGGGTCTTAAACTACCGACACAGTAAAAATGAATCATATGAAGACTCCCTCTCATCTCATCGTCTTTTAACTTTAAGCAATCGCCGCAAACAATTCGATTTAATGTTCCTGTATAAATTACTCAATAATAAAATAGACTGTTCATATCTGTTGTCAAAAATTAATTTCAGAACCATGGTCCGTCTACCTCTCCGTTCCTCTCGAACTATATCTTTTGTACCCCCGTTTCAAAAGAAATATACTCAAAACAACTTCTTTCATCGCTGCCTTAACATGTACAATTTCCCAGATCTAGAACTTTTTGACAGCCCACAAATCTTTAAAAATAAATTAATTAGAGGATTGCTCATATAGAAGGTACGTAAACCGTCTTGTAAACACGTAAGTAGTTCGTACATACAGTACGAACAAATAGTACATATAGTAAGATAAAAATGTAAGAACATAGTTTGTAACCAGCTCACAAATGTAATAATAACCTTAAAGTTAAGTTTCGGCACTGTTTTGTCGTTTGTATGTCAATTGTTTAAAATTCATGTTTTTTGTAATGACTGTTTGTGCCAAAATAATGAAAAAAAAAAAAAAAAAAAAAAAAATAAATGCTCACAGAAGCCCACTAATTTGAAGCATACCTATACTTAATAAAAAAATCATGTCATAAAATTATAAGCTAAGTTGCTTTATTTATTGTTTTAATGAGTACATTTAACAATATATATAGATGGCAATCCGGATGTGAGGAGCTATGTATGCAGTACATTGCAAGTTGTATGGTAGGCAATAATAGTATCGTTGTGCAACCTTCGCAGTGCAGACTCTCGGTGCAACTTACCGCAAGCGGATAAACTGCTCGTTCACTCGGGACATTACGAAATTATAGAGCATCTCACCCGAGGCGATCTCCACCTAGGGCTAAGCGGTTAGATCCGATCGATCAGAATAATAGCATAATAATAAGCACTTAAGACTTTTACTATCTAGGTAAATTTAATTTTGTAAGTCTCAAAAGGATACTTAAAAAAAGTATTTATGTCATTCAATACAATAGGACGGTAATAATTTTATGAATCGTTAAGGTTCATTATTTTAATTAATTTTTATTTTATTTACCTGTGTCCAGTGAGGAGGCGTCACAAAAAAGCACTTGAAAGTAATTTGCAAATTTCACCTAAATAAACTTAGTACGACGACGACTTGCGAAAGGTCGCTGGTGGAAGCAGGATGAGAAAGGCGGAGGACCGGGATATCTGACGCAGGATGGGGGAGACCTATGTTCAGCAGTGGACTGCGATAGTTTGAAGAGAGAGAAACTTAGTACTACTTACTACGTAAAACAGTTCAGTTTCAAACAGGAGCGTCAGTGATTCATTGGTGTGGACTGTTGTCTTCCGATCTGGAGGATGCAGGTTTAAACCCGGCCCCCAACCAATGTATTTTAGAATTTTCGAAATTATATATACGTTTATCCACTCTTACGATGAAAGAAAACATCGTGAGGAAACATGCGCATGCCTATAAATAAATTCAAGGGTTGTGCATGAAGTCGGCCTATACAACCTACACGGGCAGGTAGGCTCGTGCCCCTCAGTGAGGACTTATAATGAGCTGATAATGACTCTTATATCAATTGAATTAAGTTGTAAGTTAGGCATTTTACTTATTAAATTATAACTGAAATAAACGCAAATGTATATTGACTAAGTCATTTAAAATCATTGCAAATATATGATACTGAATTCAAAAGAAAGTCAAAGCCGCTCAGACTTAATGCGCGCGATTTCAATAACATTTCCGCACTCGTACCGGCGAGATCGCGTGACTCTTAGTTTGCACAGCACGGCATACAGAACCCACAGAATATATTTTTTCCGATTGGCCTTTTGCTGTTAGCCACAGATGGCTTTCATAGTTTTATCTGGCAAATGGTGAGCGTAGGATGGTTCTCGGGCTTATTCTATCAAGCTCATACTCATGTTACTTCGCTTATGTGAATCACTAGTTGTTTATGCATAATGTGAGCCTACTACGAGTATCTGAATATTGTGTCGCGTTGTTACAGGGTGCTCCAATTAGCTATAGTAGGGTGGTCAGGTGACCGGTGGCCGCGAATGCACCCGAACGGCAAGACCTCCCTGGGAGGACGCCAACAGACCTTGACTGATTCCTCTACTAGTTTTGTGGCTCTTAAGGTAACCGATTAAAGGCGAGATTCGCTTTAACGGGGCACAGGCCTAAGTTGGCTGAACTCCACACCCTCTGGCCACTAGTCGGCCGTCATTATGTGTCATTAGTTTTGCGACACTGACCAAATGACTGGTCTGCGATATCGAATGACTCATTCGGCTCGTGATTAGCCTCTCTGGATTTCTCGATAGGTATACATGTGATACTTTAATTTTGCGGCTTAGTATTAATTACAAAATACGAGTAAGTATATTTTTATATTTAAGTATGTTTTACAGGTTTTAATCCACGTAATTCTTTGTGCATAACTATCTGCAATAATCTTAAAAATAATAAGTTACAAACAAAGTTAAAAATACAAATACCCCTTACAAAATTATAACAAGTTATTTTAATTATGGTTCTTGTGGACAGGACACAATTTGATTCCATGCCATAAAGCTTAAAACGCAGCAACGCTGCCGCCTTATGTGCTCAGCGAGCGTTCGGTCGTTCTAATTATACTATAAATTTCACTTAGCGAGATCAATGAGATGTTATTGGAAATTTGCCATTAGCTATCCTCTATGGACACTGATTTATTATCTAAAGACCGGACCCTTTTCAATTGTTTTTCGTTGCAAATTTAATGGTATTGCTTGGTTTGTTCCTGATACTTTTATTAATTGAGTCATGAAACACAAAAAAATATTAATGAAATCAACGATTTACTAGCACTTGCAATAATCACCATACATGTAAACGGTATTTTTTTGCAATCGGTAACAAAAAAATGTCAGAAAAAACACAACAATGAACATTCTGAATATAACAATCGTAAAGAATGATGAATGAAGATCCGTCTAAATGAGTGATGCCTAATCAAAGCTGCTCCTAAAAACGTAGTAGGCAATTACACGCACGGCTAACGAGAGCGGTGGGCAGTGGATTTATACGCGGCTCGCCAGAAATGTACAGCGCATCTGAAGGAAAACGCTTCATTCCCGCCGGAATATAATCGTCCGCTCGTAATTTATATTGTCTGCTGCAGAGGCGAGTCCCGCTGCACATTCATTTATTTTATGTGCCATTTACAATTGTCGGTCGATGGTCAAGGGAGCGGGCGGGCGGTGGGGGCGCCGGACGACGATGCCTTCGCATTATAAAACGTGCGGTCATCTGCGAACTCCGTAATGGTATTTGAAATAGGACGGCCGCATGAAATGTGACGCCGGTGCACATGGGTCGGATGGTTTATTTATAAGATTAATTTGACCCAAGCGGACGCATATTCCTGTTTGGAATTGCCTTTTACGAAATTAAGTGGGGCCGCTTTGTTCACGTTTCATATTTGGAAGTAGTTTGATTATGTTGATTTTACAGGTTATTTTGATTATTAAAATAATAAGTAATAACTTTTCAATTAATGCGAACAAAGTTTGCATTATCAAGTCTTACGTAAACTTCTTAGAAAGCCATTTTATTAGTTTCAAGTCGTTTCCTAAAAAGTTCTTTAATTATTTAGATGCATTAAAAATCTTAATTGTAACTTGTATCCAATAATAAAAATATGCATCCAAACATATTGCTCTCGGACCAAACATAACTTTGACAATTATCCCTTTCTTTCAGAACTAAAACAAAAGTTACCACTTTAGGCGTTGACAGCAGCAAAATGTAAACAAAAATGAACGTTTCAGCTTCTGTTTTCCCCAATTTAATTGCCAGCCGTTGCATTTTTTCACATGAAAGTCAGGCAAGCGACGGCCAAGAGGCTGAGTGGCTCTGTATTCTTTTGTTTTTTAATTATAACGCCAGCAGTGGGGTGTCCCCCCGCCAAGTTCTGGTGGAGGTGCTTTCTTGTTAAGCCCGCCGGGCGCTCGCCTCCTACGTGCCTCGGCCATTCATTTCGTTGAAACTTATAACCTGACCCGCGTACTTATGAGCGTCGCCAATAAATATAGCGATGACCGGAGGCGCGTCGGTGTCCTTCTCGCTCGCGTGGTGGGTGCGGGTGCTAGAGCGAGAGGACACAGGAGGTACCGAGGCATTGTTAGCTAAATATCTAGGTGGTCAGTTGGGCGGGCGGGGAGGCCAGAAGACGGGCGGGGCGGCGGACGTGCCGGGCCGGCGCCGCCGATGTATTGAGCGCGTATTGCAGACGCGGTCACGCGCTGCAATATTGCGTTCGCTCTGCGATATTGCCCCTCGGTAACTCAATTTGATAAATTGTGCAAAGTTCGCCAGCTCCGCATTGCCATGAGCTCTATCGACATTGTTCAATATAATGAAACACGTTTTCAGGAAACATTGTAACAATGATTTGTTTGCGCGAGCTACTATCCGCAATACTTATTACACCAAATAACTTCTACATTTCTCTGACTTAAGTTGAACTGGCTTAGTTTATTCTGATGTTTATATTTACGGAACCTACAAATAAAAGAAAGGAGATCGTTATCCGACGAGGATGAGTAAAAATTTATGTTTTTTCTTTTAATTCTAATTTATTGGCTTGTGATGGGTGTTCAGCTAGTTTGTAATCCCAGTTCGATAAGATATTGTATTATTCATAAAGTCACAAGCTACTTCATTTATACCATTAAGTAAATAAAGATCGAACAAATAAAATCAGCAGAGCAACAGGGCTGGATCGTCTATACACGGGTATGTGGCCGCGAATGCAGATGAGGAAAAAGTGGTTGGAAGTTTTCAGCGAATGGGAATTCAAGCAGAAATGTGAGCGAGATATGTGCATATTGCACACCGCACAAATGTTTCTTTTTGCGACAGTGTACAGCGCGGTAGCTTTATTGGGTTTTGTTTTAAAATTCGTATTTAAACATGCGTCTAATTTTTTATGCATAGTATATATTATCTGTGGATAAAAATACATTTCCTTAGACAACTTAACCGTAGTCGACAGTTATTTTTCAATAGGTCAATCATAACGAACAGCCTCATAACTTTTTAGGGCACAGGCCTTCTCACACAGCATGGATATGGGCAGATTGGATCGCAATCCACCATGCTGGCCCAATGTGGATTAGTCGGTGCTAACGGCTTCCATCTTAAGATAGCAGTCGTTCTAAATGAGTTGCATGTAAGTCGAACTTGCCAATACGCTATCAAAACCTAAATCTATATTTGTCGGCAATAATACATTCATACCATAAGTTAGTAAATGTTTTCAATCACTATTAGTAGGTGATTGAATTTGTTATGTCATTACTGCAAAAAAAAGTTTGTCATTGTAAATGTTGAAATATGTTATCTAGATATCCTGTAATTTTAAATGAATAAATATTTATGAATTACCATCGTGTTATGTTTCTTCCTAAAATTCATTGTCCGTTATAATGACGTCGCTCTTATTTATGTATGAAATGTTATAATGTATACTTTGAAATGTGTCGGTATCGGCTAAGATGCTTAGTAGTTAGTGGTGAAGTTACTAAGAAAACAACTGAAAAAGTAATTGCACTAACATATAAGAGCGTAAATATACCTCAAATTAAAAGTAGACTCTATACATGCCAAAAAAGATCTCTAATTAGGTTGAAACAAATCAGTAATTTAAGTCATTTTCCTAGCCGATTATATGTAATATGCAATTAGGAATCGGTTTCTATTTAATATTTATCTAAGAGTTTAGCTTAGTTGCTATATAAAAATATTCAAAAGGTAACTAACTTGTTTTTGAGTTGACAATGATATATTATAGTATAGGTGATGTCTATTATACTTAGTAAGGATCTATCAATGTATTTCGTTTTATGTTATATGGATACCGTGCAGTCCTCATCTAAATAAGTCTTAATTAAAACCGTTAATATACAAAACAATCCATTCATTATTAACTAAAATAATTTTATTTTTGATAGTTATGTCTTAGATTTATTTTGATATTAATTTACGCCCTATTGTCTAGTTTTTTTTTATCAAATATTACAAATATTTGTTGTTATGTTAAATATAATCTGTGTATTTTGTAAAAGCGTTGTTTGCCGTGGCGCGGCCGTTGCGGCGGGTGGTCCGGCCCGTATGCGGGTTGCTTGCTGTCGTGGGCGCCGTACGCCGAGAAAATGATTTATATGGTTTGTGTAGACGCAGGGAGGGGAGCTTTCTCAAGATCTAGTCCACTGCAGATATGGCCGGTATTATTATCGATCCGGTCGCCGTACGGTAGTTCCTTTTGCTATCGTTTGCTTTGAAAGATGAATGCGATTGAGTCATTTGGCTCTTCTGCAGTTCACCTTTAGTATCAAAGTGCTGTAGCCTGTAAAAGTACTACTAGATAGTCTGTAGACTCGAGAACATTCAAGGTATCTATACCCCGAATTGATTTGTTTATTTATTTTATGTATCATAAAATAGGTAAACAAGTGAATTATCATTTTTTACGGACGACGAAATTGTGGAATCATTTGCTGCCGGAGATAGTTCCTGTGTGATACGACCTGGCGACCCTAAAAAAAGAGCGTATTCCATTTTGAAAGGCCGCGCCGGCGGTGACATTAACCATCAGATGAGCTGTTTGCTCGTTAGTATAAAAACATTTTGAGGTTCCGTAGCCAAAGGGCAAACACGGAACCCTTACAGATTCCTCCCTTATTTCTCCGAAACTATTAGCACTACACTGTTGAACCTTTGTCTTGCAATTAAATATTACTGTTACTAATCATTTGAAAAATTTATGTAATTTTTGGCTCCTGGCCTTTATTTTGTCCGAAATTAATATTTAGTAATGGTGCAATGGAAAAAAGGAGTAACAAATATATGAAAATATCTACTGACCTAAACTAAGCATTAAGCCTGTAATATGGATACTAAACAACAGATAAATATAGTTATATACATTACTTTTTTGTAAACACATACATATTATATACAGAAGACACCAAGACCATTACAAACAGAAATGTTGATGCATACAAATGTTTTACTGCCCAGGGATCGAACCCTTGGTGAAAGACCGACATCTCAACTTATTATTACACCACATAGGTCGTCAAATAAAATGTTCGATGATTAAAACCTTTGTTTTATAACGAACCTACTGAAACGGGTATGTAAAAGCACATTAAAAGTAAGAGAATTTTGTATTTAAAACTATATTGTCTACCTAGACAAAATTATATTGTCTACCTAGACAAAATTTCAAAACAGTGCACCTGCACTGTTTTGAAATTCTCAGATGTATTATCATCAGGAATCATATGGCAGAGATTAATTTTCCTTTCATGAGCAGAGACACTTGTTCTTCTTTCTTTTTCTCTGTTTTGTTATCATAATCTATTAAAACCCACTAGACAAAGACGTAGTAAAAACTGCGTGTATCGATCCCCACAAACCCTATCACGAGCAAGTCGTTCATTACCTGTTAATAGGCAACCCATTAATTGCTTTAAAATAACTATGTCTGAACAAAATTTTTTCGTTTATAAAAATTTAAGTGTCAAATATCTTAGAAATCTAGTATGTTTGTGTATTAAAATAGATTACGAGACTTAACTGAATTGAATAATTGATTGAACAATTACGATTATAATATATTATAAGTTCATGTTCTTGGTATACTTACCACGGATGAGTATCCTAATCATGATCTAAACTAATTTCAGTGTATTACATATTTTAAGCAAATCATTTCATATTAGATTGTTTTTTTTATATTGAATTGTTTTATATATCAAATAAAAAACTATGACTACATATTAAAAATTGTGCCGATCTCCATTTTTATATAAAAATTGTATTGAGCTTTAGTATATTTAAAAAGCTGATTCCGCATTTTCCCGGCGGCACAGTGCACCGTCGTAAAGAGGCGGCTCGCGCCCTTCGCCAATCCCTAGCCGTTATGATATTATATCAACTCATATCGGCCAATCCCCGGTCGTTATGATATTCGGAGGCGGGCGGTGAGGAAATGCATGCTTCAGTTTTTCCTAGTAGGGCGGGCGGGGTTATTATTTCGGTTATGATTATAAAGGGCGCGGGCTCGGCCAATCATAACCGTGCTTGTTATGATATTTTCTTTATGTAATGGTCTTGAGGAGGGTTGTTACAGAATTATTGTTTTCACTTTTTGGTGTAGTGATATTCATGTTAAGATTAATATTAAATTGTGAGCTTTGCTTCGATTAGTTTACGTGGTTGTAATGAATAGTATTTGAGTGTAGTAGTGTTAGTTAAAATTAAGAGTTTTAAAAAATATAAACATTTATGGAATTTTCTTGATGTTTAATGTGAAAATATTTGCATATCTGACACTAAGTTTCTGTCCTCTGTTGGTTTTAAGCTGTTGTAGGTATCAATATAAATGCAAACAACAATTTAATTAACATTGTATTTTTTCTAAAGTGAACAGTATATCTTTAAATCAAAGCTTTTATCAGTTAAATAGCAATATCACATTACCACGAGGAGGCCCAGTGAAACATATTTTGTTTAAAAATTTAGTGATCTATATTAATTTAGATTAATGTTTTATATTATTAGGTCATTTAGACGGCTAATTCACTGGTGGTAAGGGACATGCCTGTCCATAACAGATGCGGCATTGGAGGAAACGATTGACTGTAGCCAGTAATTAGTTTCTGTGAACACTACTGAGCCCGTCACCGAAGACAACAGATGATTGGTCATTTATACCCAGTTATTTCACAGTTACAGTGCTCCTTCACAAAAGTACTCTGTTATATAAGATAAAAAACACAGTTTCAAAGGAGAAAGAAATCAAATTACCGTGAGTAGGCATCACGGGAGTGCAACCCATCAAACAGAATGCAGGCGTCATCTGTTCGCGGCGCAATTTGTGTTATAGTCTGTGGGCGGCTTTACGATGACATTCGGCGCTCTCCATTCAATATTACATTTTCCATCGCAGCAGCGTGCGACGGAACGTTTGATTTTATTCTCGTCGATTTTGCACAGTCGTGACTTGGATGCCAAATGAAGATTTGTCGAGTAACTTTTACCTTTTATTTTCTGTTATGGTGGGCAATCTTGTGGCGTGAACAAACTGAATCATATCATTTTGGATCGAAATTCTGGCTATATAGAGTAGCCAGAATTTCGGTCCGTTGACGAAATCTTATCCAAAAAAGTAATTATAATTATTAGTTTTATAGTTATTGTGTTTTTTCTTTCAATATGACACAGTTGCAAAAGGCATGTTATTTGTACCGTGCATAAGGTAATACCGTGATCTGGGGGAAGATAGTATAGCACTAGATTTTAAAAGTCATTTATAAACGCCGAGACCAAAAATGTGTCGTTGACGTGGGACTTATTACAAAATTAAAAATAATACGATTTTCTACACACACTCTCAATAGTTTTCTATTAGGGTGACAGTTTCTACTATACATTTTAATCTTCTATGTCATAATACTAAAGTTGAAAGTTCAACGCTGAAAAGACGTCCTTTTCTCCAATGTATGATCTTAAATGGGTTAACTAAATTTGAGCTGGTGTTAGTCAGGTCAGGTGTTAGTACAGTAACTATTGAGAAATTTACTAAGCTTGTAAGATTTTTATTTATTGTTTATGCACACATACAAAATAGTCAAAACAATATATAGTGAGAAAAAAAGTACAAAGGTACTGCTTACTCCGAATGGATTTTTTTCCAGCAGTCCTAACCAGGAAAAAAACATTCTGGGACAGGCAGATAAAGTGCACAATCACACAAATAAACTATTACATAAAATACATATTGAACTAAGTTTTTTTGATTCGTAACAACTAATAGGGTACAAGGTACTACACTTTTCACACAAATTTTATAAGGTGGGGGTTTGTTTCCGAACTCGATTACATTTTGATAATATTTGGTTTGCTTATGTGGATACCCACAAAGTTCTGATGCAGATATAATAAATGTTGATTCAGTGCTCCTAGCGAGATGTGACGACATAGTTCCCAAACACATTAACGCAATATCCAATTACCTTATGTAAATTAATTTACTTTCTGTGCGTCAGGGAAATTAATGACATAAAAAGCGTATTGAATTAAACGGCGTCCTTGTTGGGCAAATGAGTTGATAATAAAACGATAATAAACAAGCGCTGTAACAAACTATAACAGATCGGTAATTGCTTCCACGATGCCTCCTTGCGTTATTACGCCTTTTACGACGCCGTATGGGGTGAATAAAACATTTTTACGAGCGGCCATGGATGCTATAATACTGTGTACCTCGATATATCGCGCTCAGGTAATAAAGTATAAAACTGTTTATACGCCGCCGCACTAATTGCACACACAGTAACATCATCCAGCGTGCGTTAGTCATTTCAAGGCGGGTATCATCGCCTACCCTTTTCATACAGTACTTCAGTGCTCTTGTTATGGTTTCTAAGGCTCTACGTTACTCAGCTATGGAAAATTGGGATTATACTTTTTTGGATTGATACTGTGATTCAGTTCAGCGATATAACAAACTTAAATCAATTATTCCAACCTATTTTATGATAAGAGCCCTTAAATCTGTGTTCCGACTCAACAATTTACATCAAATAAGCTATGGTTAAAGATAAGTAATAGTAGACAATATGTATTCTTTGAAAACATTATGTTTTTTGGTAAGTATATATCCCGGCCCCTCCGCTTTTCTTGTCCAGATTGAACCAGATCCATCCACCATCGGGTTTCAGATCTGCAGTCTTGATGGTCTGTTCTATAGGCCATGGATCGTGTGGCGTGTGGTATCTAAAATAAACAATGGTTCATAAAATCATTGATAAGTATATGTTAACACATATTTCAACTTTCAAGAAACTTTGTTTAGTTAGTTACACATTTACTGTATAAAAGACAAGCCACGGCTCTTATACCTATACATAAACGAGTGCAACTCTCAGTAAAACAATTTTGATAGTAATGCGCTCCGGGTCCCGTCTCGCTACTCAAAGTTCTTTTATCAGAGTTGGATAATTCAATACATAGAAGTCGGAACTGGATACGTCCCTGGGCACGGCACATATCCCGGGTCACTCAAATAGATTGCGTCATACCGTAATGCTGTCCCACTGCGTCGCGCAATTATACGGCACAACATGAATAACTATTAACCCTCCACATTCCAGTCGTTTCATCTAATCCCAGTTTTCTTTGTCATTCATAGTGCGTGTGCGATGTAACATTTGCTGAATGTGGATACAATATACATTTTTTATTTTTCATCTGGGGACCTTTTTCGACCTCGTCCGAGCGCCTCTTTGAAAGTGGACATCGGAACGCAGGGAAGGAGCCCCCGAGGACTTCGGACAGAGAATGCCTTGTAAACATTGCGACTACATTCAATTTCCGTCATTTTTCAAACTGATAAATAATTCTGTCATCGTAGCTCGGACAGGGGTCGCTATGAAGTGATTGTCGACGGAAGGACGCCGTAAAAAATAGCGGCCGATGAGACTGGCCTCGCTCCTCGCATGTGTGCGATAAATTCTTTTTTATTATCGGATATCGAGGGACTTGGGAATCGATAAGCGCTCATATTTAATTCATAAGATACGGCCATATAGCAGTACGCTGGACTATTTTATTTAAGATGTTGAAAGATTACGGACTCTGGGCCCATACAAAGTTTCGGGCATGCAATGTACTTACTGACTTTATAAAGTATTACCTACCCCGAATAATCCGGTAATGTTTTACTTTTTTCTTTTTGCATTGAAATCTAAGATGCCTTCTTAACTTAAAATATATATATTATTTATAAAACATAATATGTTTTGGTCATCTAATGGGTGCCTGATAAATAAATCGAGTCTCTCCATGCTTTACTCCGTTAGTCTCGGCTACCATTAAGGGTGATATCCGTTGATACCCACAAAAAAATGTGCGATGCAATCGTAACCTATAAACATTTTTTCAGATTCGAAGAAGAAAAAGATTTTCAGTCTCGAAAGACCAAAAACATGAACGAGATGTTGCTATCTGGTAATCTTTGACTTTTGTTGTGAAAACAGGAAAACGCAATTTGCTTGAATTCTTGATTTATTGTTATAAAAATTGAATATACAATAAAATTAGAACGTGATCTAAATTTAATAATACGCGTACATTACCAATCACAAATGTGCGATGCAATCGTACAGGTACATTTTGACGTATACGACGTATGTACATGAAGATCCGTCTGGTGTAATGGTTGATAAGTCGGCTATCATACAAGGGTTCCGGGTTTAGTCCCTGGGCAGTACAAATATTCGTGAACATGAAAATGTCTGTTTGCATTGGTCTGGGTGTTTCTATGGGATAAATGGTGCTTTGTGTATGTCAGTGGATATTTATTTATTATTTTGAGATAAAAAATTGGACTCTTTGACACTAACAAAAAACTTCTATCAGTTTTTTTGGAAATCGCCCGAAAAGTCTTAAAAAGGGGGGCAATTTTTTTTTTTAGTTTTCGCAGTTTTTAAGTTAAATTGATGGAAAGATGTACACATATGGATGGATTCACTACATAGTGTAAAAAAAAGTAGCTTTTTCTGTCTCTATGTGCGCTTAAATCTTTAAACAACCAACGGTATTTGAAGAGGAAGGTTTATATGTATAATAACATCCATTAAATAGTGGAGAAATACTGTTATTTTGAGGTTTCTAATGTGATGTCGTAAATTTCTTTTTTCCCTACCCTACAAGATTTATCAAAATATTGTACTGTAAATATTAAAAAAGGTCTACCTCAAACTCCGCGATGGTATATGTTCATCTCTTATGGATATCCCACAATATTTTTTTGGTCATTTACTTTTTACGATAAATAATGGCTAGTTTTCGAAGTGATTTAAACCAAATACAGCATTAATCCTTATCCAATTAAATAAGTACCTTTAATACATTGATGATTTAATATAGATCTATATGGCCTTTCACAGTATATATGACGACCTATTTGGTGTGAGGTTGAGAGGTCGGCTGCAACACC
The DNA here is from genome assembly GCA_019425675.1 of Leucinodes orbonalis. NCBI lineage: Eukaryota > Metazoa > Arthropoda > Insecta > Lepidoptera > Crambidae > Leucinodes > Leucinodes orbonalis. The sequence goes on along the minus strand of PQWD01014732.1, from coordinate 22,107 downwards.
AAGGGTTCCGGTTCGATCCTCGGGCATTCCAAACATTTGTGTGCATGAACATGTCTGTTTGTATTGTCTGGGTGTTTTCTATGTATAATGTGTATGATTTTACAAAAAAAAAATGTATATCAGTATGTTTATCCGTTGTTTAGTACCCGTAATACAGGCTTCACGCTTAACTTGGGGCTAGATGGCGCTGTGTGAATGTCAGTGGATATTTATATTTATTAATATTTTATATGGTTTTAATGAATATTTTCGAAGATATTACAGATTTAAAAATTGCGATACGTAGCGTTGGCGCCGGTACCAGCCGACCGGAGAGCGGAAGCGTGCCAATTACGAATGTCACCATTGCACCCGTGCGAATCAGGGGCGGGTCGCTAGTAGGTAAAATAATCTACAGCAGCGTAAAATATTATGTTTTCGTAACCAGGATGTTTTAATGTTTAAATGTTCGCCAAACTACCATTTTAAAACAAATGAAACATTTTATAGCACGAACGTGTACTAATTTCCGAGATAGGAATCCATTCCATCAACTCAGTGACTTTTTTATTTTTTAATTACATGGCTCATTGGTAACTCTAACCAAAAATAATAGCGTAAGCAATGAGACAAACAAACGTTCATTTAAATTCTTTAATTTATTACGGCGGGCGTCGGTCTCGAGTGTCCGGCAGATGTGTTCAATACATTTACGGGCAAGAAGCGGCGAGGGTCACTCGTTGTATTAAATAGCTCTCCGACAGCTAAATGAGTAGGGGAAGGAAGGACACGAGCGTTATTCTACAACACTCATTAATTTCGCTGTTTCAGTGTCATATTGCTGTAAATTTTATCAATTCAACAGTACATTCCACCGTTGGGCTGGGCTTCACTCGGTGTTGAGAAGTATCAGGCAGTTATTTGCCACGTTCTCAGCTTCTAAAACTGTCATCGTGGTCTAGGGAACAAGACATGTGCTCAGGTCGTAGCGGGATTCGCCTTGGGTTCGAATTCCATTGTTCAAAATGGGACTTCGCTTTCTGAAAAAGTAACTTGGCTAAATCACCTGATAGCTTGAAAATAAAAATAATTTCGTGCTTCAGAAGGCAAGTTAAACTGTTGGTCCCAGCAGCAATTTTAAAATGGTAGCCGTTGACACACAACAATCCGCACTAGCCTCGGGTGGTGAGTAATGCCTCAAACGCGATATTTAAGGAAACTGATATTGTTCCTTTTTGTCTTTCAGAGGGATTTTATAATATCGTTGTCAGTATATCGATTGGATCCAAGTACTGCTTATATTTATTAAGGATATAAAAGTTTATAAAAAATGAGAACCATGACTATATTATATATTATTCAAAGCTTCAAACTTAACAAATAAATGTTTGATAAATACCCGAGTGTTTAGTAGAATCACCCTCGTAGATTTGTTATCCGTCGCGGTAAGCAGCAATAAAGAAAATTACGATACATCCACCTACTTCTCGTTAATACTTGAGGCAACATTAATACACATTAAAACTTTATGTTGTATTTCATAAGCTTTCCTCTTCCTGCTAATTATAAACAGAGAATCTGAAGTAATGAATAAATCAATATTGATTATTTAAAAAATATATAATCATTTAACAAATAATATCACTTATGGTCACGTCACATTTATTTGTCCTTGCTACACCCTCATTCTACGACAGCGAAGTAAAATCTTATGATCTGAAAGTAATTGTAAGTAAAATACTCATACAAGTATTGTTACGTTGATTTTTATAAGGAAAGCTTTTAAAGGTTTTTTAAGGTTTATGGAATATTATTTATTTCCTCAGAGAGCATAGGCTCCTATAAAATGTTGTATTAAGTTTTCCAAATAAAATTAGTCATTGAATAAGCAGACCGCCAACCTCGTGGTAAGTGGCAACTGTCGCCAATAATACATCAATGATCCTGATAAAAGCTTCGGTGGCTCAATGGTGGGTGACTGTCGCCCTCACCGGACCGAGGTTCAAATCCGACACGTACCAATGTGTTTTCGAATTTTCAAAAATATATGTACGTTATCCGACGCTCTTACGGTGAAGGAAAACATCGTGCATTTCATGCACACCTGCGAAGAGATTCGAAGGTTGTGTGTGAAGTCGTCCAATCCGCACAGGGCCTGCGTGGACGACTAAGGCCTAATCACCCTATACGGGTAGGCGTGCCCTTCGGTGGGGACGTTTAATGAGCTGATGATGATGAATGTTGATACTGATAAATAAAGCTTATGAAGTAAATGATTAAAGACCATAGATAAAAACCATAAGTCATAGGGTCAACAGGCCAAACCACTGAAGCGCTTTTTTTTCCAAAAGCATCAAAACTCATATTTTTAGTTTAGTAATTTAATCGTTTTTTATTATATTTTTGTATACTTTTTGACGTTCATAAGTGCTCTTTGTAAGCCTAATTTGAAATAAATGTTTTTGACTTTCACTTTGAAATAGTATCTAGTAATTTAGCTAAATGTCTAAACTTTATAAAATGATAAAGGTGAACTTTCTAAAGTCATTATTAATTAACATTTACTTTAAAAATAATCTTTCTGTCTGAAGTTGATCGTAAAAAGTCTCTTATATAATTTATTCATACATCCAAAATGCCGTAAACCGAAACGTTTCACGTAGTTTCAAACTCTTTAACCAAACTAAAATCGTGTAAAATACTGCAGCGATTTAATTAAATATGTTTTGAGGTACGTCGGCTGTCGGGTCAGAATTATTCGCTGTATCAAGCACGAGCTTCTTTTAAACGGATAAGTTATTGAATCCGTTCGCAAATTTATTCCAAGATAAATCTCCAGCGAGTTATAACAAATGTACATGGAAAGTTTTATCCAAAATCCTCGCGGCGATCTCCTGTACAACTGTGATAGGAGCTCAGTTTATATTTTATTCATACATTGTATTGTTGGAATATCAATTGCCTCGCCCGACGGTGGGTAAAGGGTACATTTCCAATCCGCACGGGATTCACTTAGATTTGAAGGAAAATAGATTTCGATTTCCAAAGCTGCGACAAAGCAATCCGATATATTTTTCAGACAGATATTGGTAGCGATTTCTTTTGAGCTTTGAAATATAGGGGGCGAATTTGAAAGGAATCCATGTATTTTTCGTTTTGAGTGTACTCCTATAAGGCCGATGTGTCGTGTACTTATGGTTATAGAGTGGTGTTGATATACATTTTTGTAGGCTATTATATACTTGATTTTATTTACCATTGAGCTAGCATCAAAACTAATAATTACTAACCGATTCAATGGAAATGCTTGGATCTTTAAAATATATATTAAAAACAATGTAATTTGAAAGTTCTATTTTGATTTTACGTAAAAAATAGTTTGATATTTCATGGGAAATCAAATGTTATATTTGTGTTTAAATATTGTATTGCTTTGGGTATTGTCCATGCATTATACCTATTTTTAATATAAAACAAAAAAAACAAAGACTCATTTCTTCAAATGTCTGCTGATTGTCTATATATACGATTTGTAACTTAACAAATATCTGCAGTTCGTACGGGTAAAAGGTCATTATCTTCTGACCGTAGACGGTTGTTTCCTCTTTTTAATTTTGGCAGGCAGACAATACTCCGAAGGAAAACATTAAAGGGTAACCCCAACCCCTTTTTCGTGGTGATTAATTTATTATGCTCTTTGTTTCTGTTTTGATTTCGGTAACATAAAAACAGTAAGATAACAATAGGCTATTATTACACTTATTGCTATTTCTGTGCTAGAAAAGTGAAACATAAATTTAAAAGAACTCTACGTTTTTATATTAAGGTGTACGTGGTAGTAAAATATATTAGATGGTGTCTTTTCAGAGTAAATCTCTTGATTGGATTACTTTGTTTTTTATGTCGACAAGCAAAGTCGGGCTACGTATGATTAAATTAGAGATACGTTTATATGCAACATCCTGCATGGCAATCCCAACATGCAGGTAGGAACTATGTACAGGCAGTGCTAAAAGCAATGGCATAAGTTATGTACCGAACCCGTAAAAGTATCACTCGTGCAATATAAAAGTTAACGACACAAGAAAACGCGTTTTCCACAACATTAAAGATAACAACAATACGGGGTGAGCGAGTGTAGAGCCTCCCGCGGGGTGGTGGCCGGGGTCGAGAAAAATTCAATATTAATATGAAGGAGGTGCGAGCGAGAGATGCCGCGGGTCTCGCTCCCGCGGCCAATGGCGAGCCTCGCCGCCGTCGCGATATGATGAATTTATGGATGTAATAAAAGCGAGGTGTGCGATTGGAGGAGCGGTCAGAGCGCGCTTATTTTCTTTATTTTCATATTTGGAATGTCGGTCTTAAGGCGCTCGGCGCGTGGACGTCGGACATTCTCGTTCTGAGGTTATGAACCACCCTATAGTACATAAGGCGCGGGCACATTGGGAATGCGGAGGCATTTTGAGATTGGAGTTATTTGCGGTGTTGTTGAGTGCACTCGGTGAACAAAGGCCCGCAACTGCTGGTTGATTGAGGCGTGAACGACGCTCGACCGGCCGGGGTTTCTTTCTTGATTTGCTAGTCGAGTGGCCGAAACGACGCTCGTATTTGCATGAGCTGCTTTCGGGTATTTGTTTCGCTTTCCACGTAACAAGACAAGATGTCTTCCCCACCTGTCTAAGAGCGAATCCATTGGACGGTCTTACTACTTTTGGGCAATTTTCTATTTGTGCTTGTCTTTGGAACTACATAAGAAACGTAAATTCATTAATTGAAAGGTTCATAAACATGAGTTCATGTTTCTATATAATACTTTGATCATGATTTAAAGCCTTATTTCTTTAAATACATAATCTTTGCTTATTTTTAATTGTACGCGACGAGTGATCAAATAACTACTATAATTTGAGATATAAACGTAGTCCTGCAATACTAAGGCCTTCAAAATGACTTTGGAACTTTTGGCTTTGGATAGTAACCCGTTCGCTGGACCAGTGCGTGTTGGCGGGTTACCAGACAGTAAATTAAAAGTATTAGTAAGCATGGCATCGGTGGCTCATTGGTGTGGACTATTGCCTTCCGTTCTAGAGGGTGCAGGTTCAAATCCCGCCACGTACTAATGTGTTTTAGGATTTTCGAAATTATAGGCTCGTGCCCCTTGATGGGGACGTATAATGAGTAATGATGATTAAGCATATTACGGAGTATATTTACAGTCTATTTGTACCGCTCACAAGATAAATAAATCCAATAAATGTATTTATACATACATCGCTACAATATTATTGTAATAAAGCAACGTTAGCACGAGAGCACTTTGTTAAAGTCGTACAAGAAAACTAAATAACCGTGCCAAGCACGTAAGGCGCTTACACAACGAATCGGCGTATCTGAAGGGAATTGATACCGTCAATATAATGCTTCGGATAGAAAACCGTTCAAAAGCCAGAGCCCTGACATTCGGCAAGACAACACAGACAAAATAAATAGGAGGGCGGCGGAGTGGTGTGCGCGCCGAGGCGGAAGTATTGGGGATCAGCCGCGAGCGCAGTTTTGAAGTCCAATTATATCGCAGGTGGCGCCTCTAGCGGACTTTTCCTTCACCACTTATGGCTCATACAGGGGAATAAATGGAAATGGATGCTTTACGTTTTCGCCGCAGGTATGCTTTTCTTGGCATATTGAAGGATGCGTTTGTGTTTGCCTTTGGTGCAATACATTACTCACGTAAGGTATCTCTTCAAGATATCTCTACTTATGTCTCTGGTAATTTGACCCAGTTTAAATAGGGCAGGTTCTTATATTAGTAAAATTTTGTAGTGTCACTTTGTAAGTTAATTGTTTGAGCAGAGCTCAAAAGGTAAATAAATATTATTAGAAAATGATGTCGGTACTATGATATTATGAAGGATAATCTTATCATTTATTTATGAATCTAGTTATGAAATTCATTAGTATAATTTTGATTTTGAATCCTGAAATGGGAGCATTTTGGGACGCTTATATGAATATACTTAGTGGGATATGTGTGTGTGTATGATAGTTTTCCATGTGTGATAAGATCTTGGAATGAAGAAATCAATTGGAGAACTGACTTGTTACTAAGTTGTCTCCAAATTTTAGAATCAAATTGGTGGGCAAAAACAACGAATATCTATAAATATAGTATATATATAGTCAGGATTAACGGCTTAACTTGCAACAAGCACGGTATATATTTTTTAACAATGAGGTGATTCAGCCTGAAATGTATTAACCAAACAGGTAAAAATTGCACAAGGGACTTTTACCATGCGATCTCCCTGCGGTATTCGAACCCACGAACCCAGACTCGTACAGCTTTCTAAAACCTACGCTTAGATGTAGAGAATATATAAATTATATTTAACATACGTAAAATGTTCACTGATAACGTTATTGCTTAAGCAAACCGCTAACAAAACACTGCACAAAGTAAATGAGGTGTACATTCATATAGAGTGATATAAAGCAAAAGCGAGCACTCCGCGCACGATACTAGGGTACAAAAGGCGAAGTTTTCCCGCAGCGAGATTCCTTTTCTTTGTTTGGGTATTTATTGTAAATCTACTCATACAGCGACGGCCGCCCGCACGTTCAAAGTATTCCAACATAACTTTTGTATCGGCCCTGGATTCAAAGCAATAAAATATCGTTCGTCCTATATACACAATGAATGATGTGTATGAATGTACGAGGACTGCATGACAGTTAATTTTGTTTATTCTATTAAACTTGTAAGGAGAATTAGGATTGTAAACTAATAGTTGTTACTTAAACTAATAACTAATACGCAGCGGTGGTTTTATTAACTCGAAGAAGTATTGATTATATCATCATCAGCATCAGCTCATTGAAAGTCCCTACCGAGGGGCACGAGCCTACCCGTATAGGGTGATTAGGCCGTAGTCGTCCACGCGGCCCAGTGCGGATTGGACGACTTCGCGCACAACCCTTGAATTTCTTCGCAGGCGTGCGCAGGTTTCCTCACGATGTTTTCCTTCACCGTAAGAGCGTCGGATAACGTACATATATTTTCCGAAAATTCGAAAACACATTGGTACGTGTCGGGATTTGAACCTCAGCCCTCCGTAGGAGGGCGACAGTCCACACCATCGAGCCACCGACGCTCTATATCATATATTTGTACAAAAAACACTTAAACAATATTCCATTCTACATACATGTTGAAAAATGTCGAAAAGGCTACACGAATCCGAAGCAATCGCGCAGACGGAACTCGGCTGTCCAAACGCTGCGAATAATGTATGCACCCGAACAAGTGGTAGTTTGAAAGGCACTGCGAACTAGGTGGAGGCTGCCGCTGTGCTCGTTAATATGATTTCCCGCACCGGCGACACGCCCGTCGCTCGTGACATTTTAACCAACTTAATAAACTTGCTGCGCACTCGTTTTACTAATTTCTAGGTAATACTCGCTATACGTGTACGGAATTCGTATGTACATTGAAGCTTAGCTATTAGTATTACGTTTACTTAGGATGTGCTATACACCTTTTGGATTCCAAGTCGAGTTAGGCTATTTAGCGAACACCGAAAGGCTCTGGCGACTTTTCGCTTTTGAACGTATCTCTGCACTCGCAAAACCTGATATGGTTATGGCGATGTTTCATTTCTTCGTGAATGGGTTTTAGAAAGATAATAAGTTTGCATTCTATATTATTTCATGTTAATTACATGTAAGGGGTCCAGCACAGACATAGGTATTGGGACAAAGCCAATCTCACCTGTTCAGTGGGCATCATGCAAAACCAATGAAACCACGTCTCGTATTGTACTAGAGTGCGGATTTCAGCGAGGACTCTAAATACTGAACGTCATTGGGAAAACTTGTTCATGACCCTATTGCATACCATATTGGGACCAAAGCCAATCCACTATCAGTGTGCATCATGCCAAGACTAATGCAACACGTCTGGCATTGACTAGAGTGGCGGATTTCAGCTAGGAACCTCAATACTGTACGTCATTGGCAGAACCTTGTCATGACCATATTGCATACCCATTTGAGAGTCAATTCATCTTTACCTAATTTGTCTCACTTTGTCAACACCAGCTATGCAGCTATGTCAGCTATGCAGGTTTATAAATATATCTAGGTTTCGTAATGCTCACGGGTGGCACACGCTTTAAGAGCAATGACGTCATACACTCCAAGTCTTTTGTTTGTCCTCAATAGTGCGATGCTCAGATGTTTCAAACACATCAAAAAGTTCAAAGTCAAGAAAAAACACGCTGCTAAATTACCGTCTAGATATGGCGTTTTATCAGTTTTATAACGTAGTAAGTATACGTTCTAAACTGGTAAAATAATTAAGAAATGAACACTCAAACTTATTTATTTACTTTTATCTTATAGTCTGTACTTCAAATCGTATTCATTTGAAATATACAACATAAATTTGTTTGGGCACATTGCCAGTCTCTTGTCGGGATGCAATAATACAATATGGACTTTAAACAATGAGTGATTCTTATTTTATTTTTGTGCTATATTTCAAACAGTAGGCCACGGAGGCACATTGTGCTATATATTTACTAAATATTTTTTCTTAAATAAAAAAGGCTGCCTGGAAGAAATTGCTACCTTAGCAATAAGGCCGCCATTGAACTCGTTTTTTTGTTGTTTCTTGTGTGTTGCATGCTATTTTCTTATGTGCAATAAAGAATTTTAATCTTAACAAGAAAATACAATGATTGAATGTACTAACTAGTTGTTAAGAGCGTCTGTGGCGCATTGGTATGGACTGTTGCCTTCCAATCAATCCTTCCTTCTTTGAAGGACGTCACGTACCAAAAACTTTTTGAAATTTTAGTACATTTATCCGACGCTCTTACGGTGAAGGAAAACATCATGAAGAAATTTGTTCACACCTGCATATTCAAAGGTTTTGCGTGAAGTCAGCCAATTCATAACGAAAAAATACATTAACGACGATAAGAAGCTGATGATGATGGAGGTTGTTCATTTTTAAATTTCTGCTATTATGTCAATCATAAATTAAACTAACAACTCCCTTGAAATCTCGGTTGAATTGAGTACTTCGATGAAAAATTGATTTATTACAAGAGATTAAGACACTTGTATTTAACGTGTCAATAAAAATTTGAATTTAACTTTGTCATTTGTGTAAATAGAAGTATTGATTGTAAAGCATTAAGCCTACTCAAGACTTCTAGTCAACTACATTTTGCAAGACATTTTTCTTTTGATTAAACATTTCATTACATCAATAATTTATAACCCTGAATTTCCTATTTATAAAAAATAAATAAACAATACTACATTGTACCAAGTAAACCGCCTATACAAAGTTATTGTATTCATTATGATACGTTTCACAACATAAAGGCCCATTAGAGTACGATGCGGCCACGGGAAGTGCTACAGAAGACGTGTAGTGGGCAGTGGGCGGTGGAGGTCCAGTCTTCAAGATACTTAAGGGGTGGCCCGCGCCGGCTTGCTTATTCTATCAAGCACCAACACATGCACAAACTTACACACACACACGAGCATTATACGATCGGCCACCACTCCACTGTGTCAATACAATACGCTCTCTTCGCTTGGACTTAGATTATTTAGAAAGCACTTGTAACTCTCATATAAGAACGTGGAAGACGTTACCCACAATGGTACGTGTCCAGCAGCGCACGCCGAGGATACCCGAAAAGATTACGATCCTAAAAAAACAGCGTCCACTCGGTATGTGCTTAATAATATTAGCAACGCAATTGACTTTGCGAGGTTTTGCGTTTCGAGCCATTATGTCCTGCGTGTTTGTTGGGTCCGGCCATTTGGAGCATAGTGGGAATAGTGTTTCTTTATCTGCAGTTTTTTGTGGGTGACTAGATGGCGTTTATCGTAACGTTATTGCGCCAGGTTTAGATTGATTCACTGTTAATATGCAGCGAAAATTACAATGCAACTAAATATTTTTTATTAGCTTAGGATTCAATATATATAATGTTAAGTTGTGTTGGTAGATTTAATTTCAAACTAGATAACAGTTTTGCTTTAAATGTGAAACTAAATATAGTTCGTAATTTCAATTCCCCATCAAATTTTAAAAAAAAATAACAATACATTTTAGTCTGCTTCAATTTCTAAGGGCGTATCCATACGAAAATATGTTTTTTTTCTATATCATAATAAAACCTATCATACATTTATTAAAATCCACTTCAACAACACACCTTTTCAAATACGAATGTCCATACAAAAAAATAAGCATGCTTTAGCAAGTGACATGTGAGGTGCAAAGCTCATACATTAAAATATGTATGCAGAGTGTCAAATGCATTAAACATGACAACGAAACACCATCATATCGCGGCCAGAGCGGCGTGAGACTACGCCGCTGACGCGGATTATCTGCTACGCGTCTACGGCGTAGCACTCCATGGCTACGAGTGTAGCATTAGCTCGGAGACTGCTATCTAAACATACCCATAAGGAAGGAAAACTTTTTCAGTATTGACCACACACTCATGGTAAGTTGTATTTTTTATTCTTTTATTGCAGGTTCTGATATTTTAAATTTATAATACGCTGTGACTTTAACTTCTGTAAATGTTCATCTTCACAGTATTTGATCAATTTTCAATTTAAAGATGTTATTTTTCATAATTAAATATCAAAGTTACATTTCAAGTCACACCAAATCGGTAATGAATTCAAACCATACATTATAGTTACGCTATTCCGTAATATTTTTCACCACATATTTACTGAACGCCAAACTTCCATACATTAGTTTCAAACTAAATCTAATCCTAAGTGAAAGTTTCGCCGAGGTTAGTTATCACAACTTATCCTTTGCTTATTGGGGTATTTAAAATTAATGGCGCTTTAAATTAATAAGTGTCGAAGTTCCCCGACAGGCGCGCTCGTGTGCCGAGACACCGGCGCATGTTGGTACTTTCATAAATCTGTTGGGAGATATATGAGAGCGCAATTTCCGGTATCCGGCCATTAGCGCCGAGCTTTTATAAGCTTAAAGCTTAGGTTAAAGATTTTCTGGGTAGTTTAATGCGAATCTTGTAATAGGTACGATAAATTTATAACATATGTGATTGCATATTAGGTGATTCGGGCGCTTAATGTGTGTAACTTGTCCTAATGTCTGTTTGTTGTGCGCCACCTGGCGGTTGTTAATGACACCGCGGTTATTTATTTAATCGACGTGTGTCTTTTCTTACATTTAATTCAATTATACGTTAGTGTAGGTGAAGTGTTTAAAGCAAAAAATAAGAGGTGTCCGTTCGTGGCGGACGAAGGCGGCGTCCGTCTAGAGGGGCCGCCGGGGAAGGGGCGAAGCGACTTATTATTTTTATCGACCGTAAAAAGGTGCCGGACCTCGCGTGGACCCTCACGGCTCTTCTGGAGATTCCAATTATTTACGGATATTTTGTTCCGAATCCCGAAAAATACTGGCCGGCACATGGCACTTATCTTATGCCCGATTAGTATTTGCCAACTTTGAACTCGCCTAATGACCTAATTTGTTTTGGTTTTTTGATTCAGTTCGGCGAGCACGGAGTATAAAAAAATAATGGAAAGGGTACGGACGTGCGTAGACAGTTTTTGAATAATTGATAAAAATTGAAAACATCTACCGGGTGGCGACCGTCAGCGTGACAGGGTAATCATGCCTGCAGCTGCATCCCCACGCGCCGCCGCTGCTCAATAATGCAACAATGCACACCCATTGTTCTCATACGACACCGCCGGCCCACTGTGTATAAACAATACCGAAGTTACAATCTTAGCCGACGCAATCGTATGTTTACAACAGAAAATCTCTTCCCAATTAAGGCGACAATCTTCATAAATCAATTTCCCCCGAATTGAATGTCAATAAGTAGGGACGGCTGTTAAACGACGCGCAGTAAAATAAACTTTCCGGCGGAGGGCGCAAAGTTCCAAGTAAAAGAATATTTACATTAATTCTTCATTATGTTTTGAAGAAAATCATGGACCGTCTCCCTTCCACTCTCCGATTGAGTTTTTTTGAATTTTTTTTCTCCGTCGCTTACCGAGTTCGTCTCTGCGCTACAAAAGGAAGTTTTTATTAGCATCTTAATGATTTTACGGCGAGTCCCCGTTACAACAGCCTTTAGTCGTCAGATTTTCTTGAGTATTTTTGTCGGAGTTTTTTGCATCTTACATTATTAAAGTTTTCATTCCGTCGCTTAATGAAGCTCATTTCTTCTGTCGTCCGAGCCTTGATTGCCTTTGTTTTGCATAAATGCAAGATTTCTATAGGTTTTTCTAAAACATCGAGCAACTTCCAAGACTTGAAATTTGTTCTCGGAAGAGGCAATTAATTGTTTCCTCTCTTTTCTCTTTGCAATCTTAAGGAAAAGGTAAAGCAAACTACACAATCAATATTAGTCAACTAGTATGTTTGGTTAAGACAGTAATTTAGAGTTTCCTATGTATTATTTACGTTTATTTGGAGTTGAAAATTAGAATGAAGTAAGTAATAAATAATATGTAGGTTCGAGTATTCAGACACAGACAAACAGATAAGTGTTCGTGCTATGAAAATATAGTCATGTACTGATCACGTATAAATGCTCGAATGTAAATGATCGATAAGTATTAGGAACGGCGGATGTACAGGTAGCAAATGAATCACCTCCATTGCAGGATTGTCCCGTCGTGCACGGTAATTGCATTCATCTCTCCCAGACTGATTTATGCTACGCCTACCCTTGCTGTTCGCCCATTAACTACTTTCCGGCTTTGTCTACGCACCACAAAATAATAATTGTCCGGAAAATCGCCGAGGCTGTATGTATATGAGCGGAAGGCCGGCCGTTTTCTCGAGTAACAATCGAGTCCGAGATCTTGGTTCTTTTTAATTTCCCTGCGGCCTCCTAATGAGGTCCCGGCGCGGCTCGCGCCGTTATCTATGATATTCTTGAGTTGATGCTTATTGTGCGTGTCACTGATGCTTCCCTTTATTATCCTCTCGAATACAATTCAGCGGCCGCCCAAATGAGTCTTTCTCATTTGCTTTGCTCTTTTTATTTCTCTAGCGGCTGTTTGTCTGTGTCATGACTTAACTGTTTTAACTTATTGGAATGCCACAGATTCGTTTCGTATTGTCTTTTTTCTTGCTTCTTGCGTTCAATTACATCGATCTCATTTAAATACTTATGTTGTATTTTGCTTAATTAGTGCTATTAGTGCGGTATAAGTGTACCGTTACCATTAATGGAACGTTAATGGTAAACGGTACACTTATACCGATTGTTCTATACAAACTATGAATATACAATTTTAAATTATGATTGAGTAAAATTTAAAAGTGTAGCAGTTTTGAAATTCATAAAATGTTAAGTGATATGAAGAATGGACTATTGGACAATATTATTCAACTCATATATCACTATAAGCCGAACATCCATATACAATTGTAATATTATGCTGGCTGTTAAAACATCCCAGCTTAAGCTAACAATCACACGACTCCGCCTTCACTTATCTATTAAAATGAGAGATTATAGTCGCTCAAACATCACGCCATAGGCTGGTGTTATTTTCACTGGATTGTCCAATATTGTCACAATATCCATGAAAGGGCAATTAGAGGCGCGAGACGCGTGGCGGTCACGTGCGCGAGCATCGCACGCGCACCTCCCCTTTCTGTTCACGTTGTATTTATCCAGAGCGCAATGCCCGGATAACGATATGTTTAAATAAGAATCCTCTCACTCGTGCCAACGATTTGGTAACACCCGACATACAAGATAAGGAAAACAAGGTTCAGCAAAACCTTCGATACGGTCGCAGCTATAATATCGAATACGTAAATTAAAATGACAGATGTTCGCCTCCCTCCTAACGCGATTATGGCTGGCGTCGCTGAATTAATAAACGGAATTGCAACTGAAAAATTTTGGTATCAAGGGAATCCCTTAGAGGAATTTTTCATTTAAATATCGCATTTTTTAAGATTATACCTTACGACAGCCATAAAAGAAAACAGGCGCCCGCCCCTCGATAATGCGACGAGCCCGTGGAATTTTTGTTCCGTTCAAATCTCTCCTGACATAGGTATGTATATTTTGTGAGATCGCCTGGAGATTTTAATACCCGATTTTATTTAAATTCGTTTAGGCGCTGTGGGTGACTCGCCCCTAGACATTTATCGTGGGGGCGTGATTGTGTTTATAAGTAGGAGGTATTACGCACTTCTTCTGGATTTAACGAAAGTGATTGAATTTCATATTTTTTTCTTCATCTATAAAAATGTTTTGATAAATATATAGGTTTTGGTGTATAAAAGCACAATTAAATAATAGAAAATCTATATAAATTTTTAGTACATTATTTATTAATTTTAATTACATTAATTGTATGTTGAAGGATCGTTGAATTATTTAATAATGCCTTCATTGTGTGTTTAACACATTCCAGATATGTTTCCTATTTTATAAAAAAGCAATTGAGTGTCGATGATTAAAAAGTTAACTAATGTTTTAATAATAGTAATCGATCTATGTTTGAAATGACTAGTAATTCATAATTCATTTATTCACTTCAATTTGTAACAGTGGTATACAAATCGTAAATACTAAGTAGCAGTTGTTATTGCTAGATCCAAATTTACCTTTTCAAGGTATAAGTAATATTATAAAGTACATAGTTTAATTCATTTCATTATTTTGCCCGTTTTATTATAAGTACATTTACAATTAATTTAATAAATAATATAAACAATTAATTCAATAAATTATGATTACAATTGAATTCATAATAATAATCAACAATTTAATTTAAAATTAAGATAAAATAAAATAAAAAATATATCAATTTCAAATTGTAATCGTGGATTTTATATTAGAAGTTTTCAATTAAAAAAGATGTGATAAAGTTTAACAACTAGTGATGAATGGTCTCCTTATTTTTAGTGTTGTCACTTATTGATACTGAGATAGTTCAAAAAACCATTCAATAATGTATCGGCGGGTCCCGCAAAGCCATCGCTCACTTAGCCGGCGTCATATCGACTGCAGCGCGCCTTAGCCGCTGCACCGGGTGATCATTCTTCATTTGTCGCCCATCGCCAACCACTGGACGCTGGAGTATAAACATCCATTATTTATCCACTGATTTCCCATAATATAATTACAAAGACATATGTGTAATCAGTTTTAAAGTAAACACATTTATATACTCAGCATTCAAACACATAGAGATATTTTTGCCTTATTGATAATACTCCGTCTAGAGCGCGGCGAAAATGTTAAGTCAGCACATTTTCACTGAAACAATCGTCAGATCAGTCAGAAAAATGGCTGCAATTTTCGTGGCGTTTTTACTTCTTCCATCTCAATGAATTTCACCGCCAAATTTCCTTGCCATTTGTTTCCATCGCGCAAGATCTTTTCGTATGAGGCGAGTTCTCTGTTAATATATGTGCCCGGAATACCGTGGCCATATATTACGCCGACCTCTGGCGGACGGACATAACAATCCTCGATTTGCTATAATATCGTGCGTCCTTGCGGAGGCGCGAGCGAGCGGGTCCGCGCGAAGGCGCGGGGTCGCTACGTGCCGCGTATAATAAGCATTTCATGCACGGGGAGCGGCGCGGGTCCGGGCTACGTACCTACCTATTCCCGTAAGTCGTCTACCTAACCGACCGTATATTACGACCGAGGTCAGCGCTTCTCGCGCGCCGTCTCTGTCCCTCGCACCACCCGCACCGGCTAAGCATAATTTTGTATATATCGCGGACTGCGACCCTTGATGAACATGAAAACTGTCCAGCGACCCTACTGCACGTTTACGGACAACTAACGGCGCACTAACTCTCCCATTCCAGCCTTATATTAATGCCTCAGTCCTACTAAACGCCTAGACGGTTGTGTTTACATTAATACGTGAAGGAACGCCGTAAAAGTATGGCTATATTGATAGCGGTCGCTGTAGCGATGTATTCATCTTCTATCTGTACGATTTATACACGAGAAGGCCGTAAAACGAACAATAAAAACCCAAAACAGCAATAAATTTCAAGCAATAGAGGCAAAGGTTCGAGCGTGCCTTATCAATTCCCTCCACGCATGGGACTCGAATCGCTACATAAACTTATGACGAAAGCCGACCTCTAGCCGTTTTGTCGTAAAAGAGACCGCTCGATAAACTATGCCAACATTGTTATTGTAAATAATTTGTTGAATGTAAATACTTAAAGAGAAAACTGTTTACAAGCAATCAACACTTAGTGAACAATTGTACGAGGGTCTCAGGTAGGTAAAACAAATAGTGGACAAGTCCAGCGCCTCCTCGAGGGAGGCTCTCTTAAGGGCGAGAACGCGGCCGGTGCGAACACCGCAAGATGTTCTTTATGCATTAGCAATGACATCTAATTGAATCAGAATTACGATTTGACCATCGTACCCGATCTTAAACAGTGGGAGCTCTGAATCAATAGGCTTCCTTTTAGGGACACCGTCGGGTAGTTTCTTAAAGATTAATGCTAAATTTTAATAGCGAACTGAACGGGTGCTCAAGTATACGGCTATTAATAATTCGTGAGTGCGTCCGGCGTACTTACAGCGGCGATTCATTATCGTTACGGCGTGCCCGACGGAGATCTACGATATAGCTCCCTGATTGACCCCGCATTAAAAATTACATACAATAGGGCGGAAGCTAATACTCGGCTTATGTACTTTCTTTGTTTCGATTCGTTCCGAGACTATTAAAAAATAATAGAGTGGCTAGCGGATCGATTGAGGTTGCGGCTAGCATTCATAACGTAATGGATGGATTGTACGTAAGAACGTCCGGTATTTAATGGCTCCTTTGATTCGTTAGGTTAATTTGGAGGGAGTTGGCGGGTGAGCAGTGGTCCCGGAGGTCGAATAAATATGTCCCAAAGAGTTAAGTGGTGGAGAAGTGAGGAGCGGAGACCGCGTCCGACGTTTGCTCTTCCACTCGTGTTGCACCACTTATTACACACAAAGTTCTGTTAAAGTTTTCTCCGACACTCGAGCGTGAGTTTAATTTACTCGATAGTGTAAATAAAGCGGGCGAAGTGGGAAGTTTCGCAGCGGGCTGCCCCTGGCGACGCTCTCCGGACACCCGCTGCGGTCGAGTGATAATAACGTCCCACCGCCGGCTTCCTTATTAATCGAGAACGAAAATTTTAACGACAAGAATTAATGAATCTCGTTACACGGGTTAATCCCCCGTCGTAAAGTGCTCAGTGGCAGTTAAGGTGCGCGGTGGCCACCGCACACCTACGCCACGCGACACAAACTGCGACTCGATCTTGTTCATTGTTTGTTATTAGGAACATGTCATTATATTCACTTAACCACCACGTTCCTAAAACAATAGACAATCTATTTTGTAGGAACGTATACAATACGGTGGTTAATGTTTCCTACTTATAAGAATATGAAACATCTTATCCAGATTTCCTGTGATTTATTTCTATAGCTGATATTAACTACTATTGTACCAAAGTTCTGAGTTCGATCCTCGTCTATACATTATTGTGTTGAATTATGAGTGTATTTGTATTCACCTGAGTGTAGGAGTGTTTACGCAATTGTAGGTAATATTGTTTATACGTGTTAGGAACACATAGTTTAAGTGAGTGCCTAGTTTAAAGCTAGAGGGCGCTTTGTATACCTTAACCTGAGGGTATGTGAATTTTTATTTAATAGCGAACCACCAAACAAAATCTTAATAACTATGTATAATAAATACTAATTTAAATTAACGTAATATAGGTCTCCCCTGTTTAGTACTAGAAATACTAATATTCCGCAATAATAACTTCAAAATAAATAATATTAATATAAATGAAATCCTACAGTCATGAACCGCAAAGTGGTCGGCAAGATGAAACGAGTGCGAACGCCGGCTTGACTAAGGAATCCAAGATATATCGTCAGTTAACGAGCATGTGCGAATGGAACTTATTGTAATTGCCTTTTATAAGATCGGGACAGGTCATTAGGGCCGTCCCACAAACCAACCTCCCGTTGCAAAACTCTTCACCAGAGTCTTCCGTGTATTGGCCACATCCGGTCGAAATAATCTGAGAAAACGATGAGTTCATTAATAAAATTCAATTGCCAAAAACGTCTACGCTGACTTACGTTCCAAACTACTTCCACTATAAAAGGTTTGATGCAACCTGCTGCAGATACAAAAACTTGTCACAATTGGCAGCACGACGGTTCAGTGTTATAAAATTGATTGAGATACTCGAGTAATCGCATAACATTGGGTTAAGTAAATTCATACTCTTTTAAAAGTAGATCGTCTTCGTTGAAAAACAAAAGACAGATAATAAATATAATAATATAAAAATCCACTGACATTCACAGCGCCATCTAGCCCCAAGTTAAGCGTGAAGCCTGTATCGGGAAACAACGATAAATATACTTAAATAACATTTTTTTTCGTAAATACATACTATCATACATAGAAACACCAGACCATTACAAACAGACATGTTCATGCACACAAATGTTTGTACTGCCCGGGATCGAACCCGGAACCCTGTATTGCAGTCGACCACTCAACCGCAACACCAAGGTCGTCAAAATGATTTATAAGAATTAAGCTAACGACACGTACATTATATATAGCACAGAAAAATATTTATCAAAATAACAATCAACATAGATGTTCATCAAATAAACTGAGTCGTCTTATGGTAAATAAAAAAGCGAACATACAATGGTGATGTTTTCGGAACCGCACTGTATGCAGTGTTTTTTTTTGTTTAGACCTGACACTGTTAAGGTATGCTCCAAGAGCAGTTGAGGTGGCTTTGTTAGCAAAAGTTGTGTTGTGTTACATGCCGGCATCATCATCATAAAGGTTAAATGTAATGTTGATATTGAGTTGTGGCCGCGGCGAGCGCGCGCCTATTCGTCAGGTGCGAAACGTGGGGGCACATTAGGGCACAGGCGGCCTCAAAGCCAGAAGACTGATTAGTCTATCCGCAATTTCTCTCCGCTCTATTCTCGCGAGCGAAAACTAGCGAGTTTTCCACCGCGCTATTAAGCGGTCGCTTTTACATTTGTCCTTATAATGGAAAATGTGCTACTAATTAATTTAAAGCGAAACTCATTTAGTCGAAATGCGTGTCTATTAAGCGATGATGGGATGAGCGCTTTTCAGGTTCACTTACACGTTCCGTTTGAATCGTTTAATGTTTCTCGGTGAGAGTTTAACCGTTTCTTTTGTTTTCCTACATATGTGCGCTTGCGGATTTAACGTGGTCGGAAAATTATACGTGGTCCATTACAAGCCCTCACCCCATTAAGTAAGAGGCGAGCTCATTCTCGGTAAGACTAATCAAATAACAGTCTCCCGGGCCCCGCCACCCGCGGCGCCCCTCGCGGCCAGCGGTCATCTCTCTTATCGATTGTGGTGGAATTCGTGCACAGAATGCGATTTCCCAGCAAGCGCTACACATTCTTAGATCCAATCGGGGAAATATTATCTCGGCTTCTTGAACGAATTCTTTTGTACCTATTGTTTTAGTAGTACATGGATATATTATTTACAGGTACGATTATATTTATGTACTCAGCTATGTAACAAATAGCGCCTAGTTGAAATATCACCGCATTGTTGCATACGTTGGAAATCATTAGAATGCACAGCTGCAACTAGTGAATGAGCTCATAAATTCAATTATTTGTAGATTGGATGTCAAAATATAAATTAAGTTATTGGATTCAAGAACAAAAGAAATGATAATTCAGCATATTTATATTAGTTATATATTTTTGTTTATGGTAATGTGATATAAATAGAGCTTATCGTGTATGTAGGAACCTGTAATATGTTGTAGAAATTACTATTGACAGTACTGATTGCATTATAAATGAGCACTTATCATGTATTTTGTTACTTTATTTTTTTTATTCGTAGTGTCATAAATGCCTGTAAATTCTATTGGAGTAAATTCAAAAGTGCGTTAGGTTATCGATTCGTCAATATTTTGTATGTGTGTTAAGTACATTCGAAATTAAGATAATTCAGAGTGCTTAATCGGATTTTAATATTTATTTTTATTTGTAAGTGGTGCATTATCTTTTCTCATTGTTAAATAAATCAATATTCACTGACATTCACACAGCGCCATCTAGCCCCAAGTTAAGCGTGAAGCCTGTATTATGGGTACTAACAACGGATAAACATACTTTTTAATTTTTTTGTATATACATACATATTATAACAAACAGACATGTTCATGCACACAAATGTTTGTACTGCCGGGGATCGAACCCGGAACCCTTCGTGTTGCAGTCGACGTCAACACCAAATGGGTTGTTAAAGTGCTAATCAGTATCTTTCGTTATTGCAGGGCCAACAGTTGTATATACTTGCATTGATTTTTCAAGCTGGTGAGCTATGGTTCTTGTCCACCTTTTCTATTATCCTATTCAGCCTATCGCAGTCTATGCTGGATTATAGGCTTCTGCGCCAGATATCTCGGTCCTCCCTTTTCTCATATGGAGGAAATACATTTCTGAGGCCGCAAGTCTCAGGTGGCTTCAATTGTCGCATCTGGTGAAATGAACATCGGAATATTTCGAAGATGATAGTAAGAGATGAATACTCTTGAACGGTTTCAGTAGCTGCTTTGTGTTTGAAGTGAATTCTTTGTGGAGCATCCCCGTTAAATCTGCTCATCACTGAACTCATTATAAATAATTTGTGACAAAAACACGACTGCATAATGTTTAATGAAAAAAGTAAAAGTTCTTCGCTAAACTACTGACATTTCTAAGATAAGCAGGATATTGTCTTGTATAACTTCATGAAGAGTTGGCCAAAATGACGAACGTGTGTGGTACATCTCGCAGATGAATTGGCATGCAAAGTTTGTTAGCGCTAGATGTGTCCAGTGTTCGCCACCCATGAATATTGATGCGGCCCAGTTCTGTTCCACACTTAGCTCGGAGCGTACATTACGTCAGTGGACGTCTCACTACAACGCTGTTTAAAATTAATTGGAATCCTTTAAGCGATGCCAGATTTTGCAACTAGCATTATTTGTTGATGTCCATCAAAGGACGAATTGGTAGCTTTGCGTTGAGTTTTGTTTTTGGGTTAGCCGTACAGTTGATGAAGTGTGCTGAAGATATTTAAAAAGATTTTATTTTTTTACTAACTCTTAAAATTATTCGGCTACACTGTCGCATTGGGTTAAACTCAGATGTATATTTAATACGTTTTTTGTATAAATTCCAAATTTATTGGATTGTTCCAAAATACTTTGAGGTGTTCAGTTTCAGTTTTTGGTTTGAAATCAGTCAACGTTATGATTGTTTCCTAAGAACGTTTAAAAGGTCCAAGTAGGTATAGTGTATTCCAGTTTATGAGGCAGCACTAGCTCGTGGTAGGAAAGTTCGTCAGTTATTCAGGAGAGCGAGGGTCGCGACGGCACTCACTTGCCCCGCCATGTAATTCTAAATATTAGTGTCGCCCGTCCGCTGCTCAGACCACGTCTCTATACGATGCACTGATTGAGATTTACCGCTGCGAGATTCTCCATTTGTTTACATATTTGTCAGAAGTCATTTGCTGATGATCCATGTGCTTGGTTAAGAAGACATTTACTCCCTATTGCTATGCTATGCGGGAAGGCCTGTGCTCTGCAGTAGTCATTATAGGCTGATGATGACGATGATACTACGCCAAGGGTTTGGAGTCCTTCGTCCAGTACAATCATTTTGTTTTCTATTTGTAATAATTAAATACCTATGTATAGAAAAAAATAATATAGTATATTTATACGGTGTTATTACCAAATATTCGTTTATTATTTAATTTCGATAACATATTCTTTAACACAGGCTAGCAATTTTAGCTTCAGGTTCAGCCAAATTTCGTCAAGGAAAGTGATATTGATTGATTTCAATGCGTGTTTATGATTTTTTAATGATGTTTAATTTCTAATAACACGGAATTCGTAGGTGATTCAATAAAGATTTTTAGATTAAATTTAATTAAATAAGTATCTAAAAGTTTCTAGTAGGTTAAATACTGATTATGTTTTTTTTTGCCTCTTATATTATAAATTTTATT
>PQWD01014728.1:0-19965 GCA_019425675.1 Leucinodes orbonalis | reverse complement strand
CAGGTATTATAACAATAAATTAATTGAAATAAAAAGAATGACGTGCGTGTATTGAACATACATTCTTGTGTTAACATGTTGTATTTAACTTTTATTAAATATAATAAATCAACAATTACAATCAATCCGCCTTTTCAGTAACTGCAGAGTAGCGGAGCCCTAAGTTGAAGCAAAATAGACCATACAAGTTTATTTTGATCAATTAACGTAAATCAATATCAAATTATAAAGACTTTTCTCATTTAAAAAATAACAATTGACAGTTAAGTCTCCCAACAGTAACATACGTACGTCACTAATGCAGCCACTGTATTTGAACAAAGCTTTGCTCCAAATTGCTAGCTTCCAAAATAAAAAGGCTAAACAATGACCTGGCAAACAAAGGCCTCTTTCAATAAATTAAGCCTGTCATACAAATATAGTCACTCAACGCGCAATGAAGCGAGCTATGCTTGGAGTCTCTCTAAGGGATAAGATCAGAAATGATTTAATCCGTAAGAGCACTAAAGTTACCGACATAGCTCGCCGGATCAGCAAGTTGAAGTGGCAGTGGGCTGGTCACGTATGTCGCAGAACCGATTGCCGTTGGAGCAGACGAGTTCCGGAGTGGAGACCGCGTCTTGGCAAGCGTAGCGTAGGACGCCCTCGGCCCGCCCGATGACTTGCGAAAGGTCGCTGTTGGAAGCCGGATGAGAAAAGCGGAGGACCGGGATGTCTGGCGCAAAATGGGGGAGACCTATGTCCAGCAGTGGACTGCAATAGGTTGAAGAGAGATACAAATATAGACCAATTAGCTCGACGAATTAATATTATTACTACGGTAAAATTGCCTTTTTTATAGAGAAAATAGAAATTAATCAATAAAAATAAACCACCGATAGGTACATAAGGATATCGACTTTAATTGTATGGTACACAAAGTTTTTAAATGTACAAACTAAAACATGTAACCTGATTTTTAAAATCAATTCAACGACGAGTCAAACAGATGTTTCAGTGAAACTAAATCTATCTGTTAAATAATGCTAACTCACATTGGCATGAATATTCGATTTTAAAATAGATTATTAGACAATAAACTTCATGCAAGTATGTAGTATTCACACAGCAAATAAGTAAAGAACTGAACAGGCCTAAGAAAAACAGACTAAAATACATTTAACTTTTATTTCCCCATTGGATTCCAGAATGAGCTATTGTAAGAGACGAACTTTAGAGTAATACTGCCTGAGGTTTACATTTTATAGGAAACGATCAGTATGGAATTAAAACGCAATGTACAATTTTATGAAGGAAATATTGAAAATGTACAATTTAAAAAGGTATGTTTTATACCAATATTGAAACGATTTCTTCCGATCTCCGAGTGCAGGTTGAAATCCCGAGGCATATGAATGTCTTTTCGAAATTTTATGTACGGTTATCCGACGCCCTTACGGTGAACGAGAAAACATCATGAGAAAACCTGCACACGCCACCCTTACTATACTAGCCCCTCGGTGGGGATATAAAATTTTTTTATGCGTCCATGGTAGTAGGTGATATATATTTTTTAATTTTAGATTCTGTCAAGCAATTCCCACCATTGACGTGTAATATTCATGTGCACGGATCGTGTCATAATGTCTCCCTTTTGTTTTCAATGAGATGCCACTCGTAATAGCCTCTATTAGGGTCAACATCAGTCGGAGTGAACCAATTAGTGTTGTTACTCGATAGTTCACTATCAATAGTTTATCGATAGTCTACCGATGGACTATCGACAAAACTGCCTTCGTGGGCAAATTGGCACACCGTTCGACTGCGTGACCCAGAGGTCATGGATTCGAATCCCGCAGGGAAATGGGAATTTGTGTGAATTTATCCTAATAAAGTTAGAAAATTTCAGGCTAAATCACCTGATTCTCTGAAAGTAATGATAATTCCGTGCTTCGGAGGACACGTTAAGCCTACGGTCTCGGCTACAATCTTAGAATATTAGTCGTTAACACCCACTAATCCGCATTAAGACCCTGTAATGGGTTACGGCCCAATCTCCCCTTAGCAAGGCTGTGCATGAAGGCCTGTGCCTTGCAGTGAGCCATAATAGGCTAATTGATTAGGTGATGATTATGAGTTGGGCAAAAGCAAAAGTATCGATAGGGCATAGTTGTGATAGGGCTGTAGTATTGCTTGGGCTATCTTATGCCATCGTAAAGTATATCTATTTGTATCGTAAGGATTGTCAATAGTATTCATAGGGGTACTGATAGTATCCACACTATGAATAGCCCTGTTAGCGAAAATACTATTGACATACAAATATTGTAACGACAGAAAACAATACAAGCCTCTTAGATACTGGTAAGCTTAGTGTATTACAAACTATCAATAGTATCGATGCTATATAAGCTGCCTTTTACCAAAACTAAAGCTTTTTTGACTATATCGATAGTAAGTATAGATGATTTGAAAGAAACACAAACCGTTTATTTTTTTACTAGGACTAAGTGTTAGTTAAGTGATTACAGAAACAAGAGGTCATAATATAAGAGACAAGAAGATGAAAACATATTTTTTACAGTAGCAGGATATAATGCAATTAATAATAATAATAAAAATTGCTTTGATATACAATTCTCTACAAAAAAATACTAAAAATACTTTATCAAAAACATATTTAAGACTCAGATTGTTTGATTTTATAATTTGCAAGGTCAATTATCGATAGATATACTATCGATAGTTCGGCATCACTAGACCCAATCAAAGCTGACCGATCAGTGTCCACTTGAGCCCGCCACTCGATATCATATATGCAACAACGACATCTGCTGATTGGTTTGCTGTTACGATTGCTTACTGACACGACTGGAACTATGAAAAATGTAGACGAATTAATCTCGGTTCGGTACAGTTGTCAGAATGACAGGTCGCATGATGGGAATTGGTTTCATGCTACATTGTGGCGAATCGAGATAGAATACTCATTTGTCAGACGTCTCCTGGAAAGGTCGTAACAAACAAGGGGATACATAATATTTTTTACAGATGGGCTGAATACTCGGCACTCTGCGTACCGAAAAACTCGGTTTAAATTCCGAATATACTTTGTTTCAAAAGCGATACATTTAGTTAGATAAATTTAAACAATAGTGTTATTTTAAAAGTATTTATCAGTAATTTAGCTAATGAATCCGAGTAAATTATTCGTGTAGGTCCAAAAACTGTAGTCATTGATATAGCACTGCTCAACGTCAGCTGCTATTGTGCATCGAATAACAGCAGTAAAATTTACTTGCACTGCTTTTGCATTAAACTGCAGAAGCAGTCTATTCGCGCTTCAGTATACCCCTGATGCAATGCAGAACCTTAGTTATTCTATCATAACCCTCAACGCATTATTTTACTTACATCAGGGCGCAGTCGGGCCTTCGAGTACAGGCAGGCCACAGATTACAGGAATGAAAGTTACCGCAGTTCGGAATAGCGTTATCTTTACTAAAGGCTGTGCTATAGGTAACATTAGCCGTAGAAACCTACGCGCCAGCATATAGTGTACAAAAAATTACGATATTGCACTTATTAGACCAAGTATTGTCTGAATTGAGGCATGAATGCAGACATGAAGTATAACCAAAATTACTAAATCAAGATAGTCATTAAGATAGGCAAAGAGACAATGTGCACGAAATTTGATACAATTTTGTAAAGAATATTTTAATTGATGACGGCGCCACCAGTTCAATAATTAAAACCAAAGCCGTTAGCAGCTCTAAAAATTACTTAAAATCTTAATCATTAAATCTTCAGACAACACCAAATCCCCTAAGAGTTGAGTTGAGTTTCTTTAACCATTAATTCCACGGTTGGTGAGAATTCTGTTCAAAGTTTCCGAATGAGCGGCGGACGGCATCCTTGCGAAGTACTCTCAATGGGAGACCGGCACATCGATTGAGAAGTTACGCGGTGGTCTTAATCGCGGAACAAGAATATTAATTAGTTACTTGCGGCGAGCTGTACATTCGCTAATCAACTTGAAAGCCACATTTGCTTTTAGCAGGGGATGGAACGTTAACAAATCAATTTGTCACAATTACCCTTCACACATCGTAAATTTAGCGCCAAAGTTTGCAAGAAGTTTGTAGTATGGGCACGTAAAATATTGATAAACATCCTTATGTAACTTAGGTATTACAGACTTTGAGGAATCATTCTTTTGAGTTCATCCACGTATAGTCCTATCGGCATTGGGCCCGGCTGCTGAGTTATGGTCCAGTCTCCCCATAGCTAGGTTGTGCGGTAAGGCCTATGCCTACAACTGGAAGTTAAAGGCTGTCGTATGACTTGATAAAATTAAGGAGTAAAAATTGGTACCAATACAAACAGACAAATATAAATGTGCTTTGTTTGTACTGCACGGGGATCGAACCCTAGACCTTTGGTGAAGTATTCGACCGCACAACTATATCACCGAATTGATCAAGAATTGTAAAAATGAATAAAATTTAATGATACTTTAAGATAACTACAAAATATATTGTAAACTAAGGCTCACAATGTTATAGTGGTTTCGAAGTATCGAATATTTTACTGTTATTAAGCAAAATGTCGCGGAATTCTTCATCAACTGTCAAACATTATATGAACTCGGTAAATCTTGTCATTTACACTCGCGTCTCAGTAGCTAGATCCGTTTAAATTTAATTTTTTTTACATTTATATAAAATTGGAGTGTCTGATGTTAATATTGAAATAACCTTTTTTTTTTTCATGCACATGAATGTATATTATACGGAACGTTTTCCAAAATATTTTATTATTATTTTCGTCTATCTGTTTGATCCGGATAATCACTGAAACGGCTGGATGGATTTGGACGGGACTTTTTTGGGAGGTAGCTGATGTTATAAGAGAAACACACATACAATACTTTTATTTCAGGTAACCGCTTGTTTTTCCTTTTTTTATGTACCCTGCGGTTACCTCTTTTGATGTTTTGTTTACTGTGGAAGAATATCTTATAACGCCCGCGGTACCCGTAAAACCGTGGAGAAAAGCTACTTTTCAATATTATAAAGGCACAAACCATCCGTTGTTTCATAAGCCGTGATCGTTTCTCCTCTATCAGAAAATCCAATACAAGTTTCCGATTAACTCGAATCAAAGTGAATTACAAAAGAAAGAATTCAATTGTTCTAACGACACTGAAGTGCTCCACATTTCAGAGTAAAGGACACTGTTTGATGGAATGTAATCAAACTTAATTAATTTGGATATTTGTTAAGTTTGCTGGGAGTCATAGTTTAAAGTCTCAAGTCGTCATGCCTTAGTCATTGAGTTAGAAAACCTGTGCTAGTGTATTTCTTAAATACAAAACTGCAAATGAAAATTTGCGACTTTAAATTTGATCCAAAATTTAATATATATTTTGTAATTACTATTTAGAATATGTTGTAGATACCCTTAAATTTTATTTAGATTTTTAAACGTTAAAAACCAAATTAAAATATCTTTTCAATTACTTAAAAGTCGTCACGTAAAATCCTTATCTATACTCGTACTAAAGTAGAACTGTTGCATTTCTGTTCATTTACAAAATAGGAGTAGGTTTAATTTAATTAAGATCCACAAAGTTGGGTTATACGTTTACAACATCAGTAATCTCTGCCGCTTGATCTCTTCTTTCAGACGTTCTTAGATCTTTTTAATTACATATTATCTTTTTAATTACATATATTAACTAATTATTAAATGTTTGTAGTTAAAGGAACTTTTTGGCAGAGAGAATATGTATTTCAGATCTGATGGCTGTTGGAGCAGACGACATTCTGAGGGCAAAAAGTCTCGTCAAATTCTGTCCAGCCGTATCAGATAGAGATTTTTTTTAAAATGTGGTATTGGTGTATGTACCGTGTATGTGTTCATAAAAACTAATAAAAAAATGGTTATATCAATATAACAAACAAAAAATTGGAGTGTCTCAATTTTATTTATATGTATAGATTTTATTGAAGCTAAATGTTATAAAATATACCACAGGTCCTCTTTATCTTATAGTGGCAAAGTTACAGTGCATTTAGACGTCATTTGTCTCTTTCAACACCCGAGACACAGCAGCTCTTAAATGGAACCTTAATTACTTTTGAAATTGTCGCGGCTTACTGTAAGATGGTTGACAATATTTCTTTACCTGGATAATGTTAGATAAATGCGTTCTGAGACTTTAATTTATAATTTAACTGATAATTTATTGTCATGAAAATACTCGAAAATAACAAAAATGTTTGAACTGTGAATTTATATTTGGTATGACTCAAATTTTGGATGCAAAAATATTACAAAATAATAAACGTATGTATTTTTCATGATGCTATGATATTTAAGTTTGTTGCGTTTTATTTACCAAATCAGAGAGAGATGGTTTTATATTCTTCAAAATAATATTTGATTTTTACTACTAAATCAAGTCGTCTACTCTTAATACTAGCTACATTTGTTTAAAAATGAAAAAAATCCCGAAATCCGCAATTTAGCTCATATAAAAAGCAGCTGATTTCGCTTAAGTGTGATCACATTGACATTAAAAAGAGCACGGAATTATCTAATAAGCTGTGCCCTTCATATTGCTTACGCACTTACAGACAGACACACACTCACACAAAACGATTACAACGAGATTTTCAAATAATCCTTATTTAATTCTAATGCTTACTTAAATGTCATAATTTACTTAACGAGCATCATCATCAAGCATTTTTATCCATGCAGTATACAAAACGCTTCATAAGTAAATCACTCACCGTGTGTATATTACAGAACTTTTCTCATTTTCGCCTCAACTTTGGCAGTTAAACAAAAGTGTATGCAACTAAAAAGTAAAACAATTCAGGGAATAATGATCGGGGCTGGCTGAATTAAATATAAGTCTTCCTCAACAGACTGAGAAAATATGAAACTTGACGATACCCGGTATAATTTTATTCGTGAAACCGATTCGGAACTGAGGACTAAATTGAAATTGAGGCGGCGCGATTGGTGAAGTTTTATGATTTCAATATAAGCGTTGAACCCTATCGCTGAGACTTGGTCACATTCATAGGCTGCTATTGATGCAGGCTCGGATTCACCCCTCACCTGGTTCTGGCCAAATAGAGACCTCACGTTGGGGTCCGTTTCTACACAGTTAAGCAGTACCTCGGGGATAAGATGAAATTAAATGAATGAACTGCTTTAAATCTCCCCCTCCAGCAGAAGCAATATGCATATTGGTGGACTATGCTATTGTGGATGCCCTCGCCAACGCCCTGTCATCAGTGATTACGTGTGATTTAAGCTGTAATCCACATATTTGAAATCACAATGAAAACTTATTTTAACAACTCAAAAAAAATAGTCCTTAAATAGTCATAAACAGTCGCACAAGTGAAAAAAATAGTACAACTTCAGTTTCGGAATTATAGCTATAGGTTTGTAAGGATTATTGCTTGAACGTCAAGCTGTAATCCTCACCTCTGGTGCATGCAAACGAAAAAGCACGCAAGTTTCGAAAAAAATAGTCATGAAATAGGTGCAACGATATGCCAAATTTGAGAAATATTCCTCAATAGGCTCCCGAAATATAAGGGTAAGGCTAAACGCTTAGTTTGGGACTAGATCGCACTGTGTGAAATTCAGTGGATTTTTTTTATTTACCTCAGATATCAGACACTGCAGTGGACATGTGCCTAACGGATTAGTATCTAGCCAACCACAAACTAGTACAAGTATTTCTTGCGTAGTTTATTTAGCCGATGTCACGTATAAACTTTATAGAAGTATCCAAGAAAACATTGATTTGAACAACGAACAATTTTGTTCAATCAGAGTATGAGCACACGGTCCTAATTCCGCTAATGTTAAATGTGTTAATAGGATCGTATGTAATATTTATTGTTAATGCTTGACTGCCAATCCACCTATTTGGCGCGAAGCCAATTCTTTCAAGGGGTGGGAGGCGAATAGTTAATTTGGCTGTGCCACGTGTTAAAACCAGTTTCGCCAAAAGATTTCCTCGTTATTGTCACGTCTCGGTTTACAATACTGTTTCCAAGGGATTTTGTTTTAGTAATATCTTTGTGAGAGAAGTGAAATTAAAGCTAATACAATTTCTTTCTTATCTTGACTATGAACAAAGTAAAATTCTCATCCCAAACTGAAAGACACACACAGACGCACGTACATACCTATACACACAAACTTTTATGATTAATTTTAATATAACATATTATTTATTCAATAAAACTGTGTAATCCATTGGAAATTAGTTTTCCAATACGCAGACTCTGCTTAGTTTTCAGACCCCTGAAAATTGAGTGTTTTTGACTAGGGGTGAAACGATATGAGTAAATACAAGTACATACTCGATACTTTTATCCGATACCAAGTATTTTTCGTATCGATACTTTTTAATCAAGTATCGAATAAGTATCGGTTAAAAATTATGAGTACTTTAATGAAGTTTAAAAACCTTAATTTCAAGTTCTTTCCCAGATGTGTTTCCTTCCAAGTGCGTGTGGTAAGGTCATACAAAAATAATAATATTAAAATGTCAATTTCAACCTATGCATCTAAAAATGAATCAACGAATGAAGATTTTGATATCGGTCTCAACACATACAACTCACAGTTTGCAAGGAGTAAAAGCGCTCATAGAAAGCCGGTGAACTTAAATTTATTTGGCAAATTCAGCCAGCACCTTAAAATTCTTGAAGATTTTAGGAATGGGATGATTTGAAGCTGGAGTCCCCACCTTTATTTCTTCACTCATTTATTTAAACTAGGTACCTACCTTTGGACCATGTAAAGTGTTTTTTTCGAGCTGGCGCAACAATAATTACCTCAAGAAATCATCTAACAGGGAAACATTCAAAAAAGTATAATTATTTTTTTAGTACCGCTACAAAAAACAGTCTTCTAGTAAATGATATAATTCATAATTTGAACAATTCTTTAAGTTTTTACTTGTAATTTTCAAAAACTATTCGATACGAGTAAGTATCGATACTTGACAACTGATACCGTATCCAGTAAAAGTATCGATACCTCAGTGGTATCGTTTAATCCCTATTTTTGACTATTTAAACAATTGTAAGCTTATATTTCTAACTAAGTGTTATAAGCCCGTACAATAATTGGTATTGGTACGACCTATTAGATATATATTCCCAATGCGGATTGGCCGATTTCACGCACAACCTTTGAATTTCTTCTCAGGCGTGCGTAGGTTTACCCACGATGTTTCAATCACCGTAAGAGCATAGGATAAACTTACAAATAATTTATAAAAATACAAAAAGACATACGTGGCGGGATTTGATCACCGTTGAGCCACATATTTAATGTTGTTATCTGCACACTTAGAATTAAGAAATTTTGGATATGGAAGATCGAGGGCACCAGGTCAATCACTGTGTATAAATGTGTAACTTTTATTAAGAAATAAGAAACTTATAAACTTACTGACGCGCCATACAATTAATTTGACTTATAGCACAGGTATCACTTATAGAGTCAAAGCAAATTTGAATAGAACCGCAGTGAAGTTGTTTCATGATAAATACAAGTTTGACCAAGTCTCGGAATATTAAACTATAACTTGGGACCAGTAAACAAAGAGCATTTATCAAGTCGCAGAGCAAAGGTATCTAGTATATTATTGACCAAACCGGTCACAACTAGGGTTCATACGGAAGCTTCAGACAAAAAGTTTGTTGTATTACTTTTATATATTTATATGCAAACATTTGTTGATGCTTAGCAATGACGATGCCTTAGATTAAGCACTCATATACATGTATTTAGAACGATATAATATGTTAGCAATTTATTTAAAATATGTAATCTGCATTTTTTAGAAATATTAGTTTTCAATACTGAATTCACAGCTTCACATATTTCAACACCTATTTCATAGCTTCAATTTAAACATAATACACAAAGTGATTGTTGTTCTAAGATTGAAGTCGATGCCAAATTAATAAAGTATCCAATTGCGCGTAAGTACGTAAGATACTACGGCGTGTATAGCGAAATGTTGATTAAAGGCAAGCCTACACTTGTCGTTAAAACGTACATAAAGCTAGCACAACAAAAGTAATAAAGACGTGAGCCACTCACCAAACGTCCCGGTATATTTGGCTCAGTACTGTGGGACAAAGGGATCTCATTATTGTTGTGGATTCGGTCAAACTTTTAACAAAGCCGGTAGAACCACATAAAAAATCTAACTGCCAAGTTGAGATGCCATTCGCTCCAAACGCTAGCTTGCGTTGCACGCGGGTGCTGAGATTAGGAAATGTGTGTATCTATTGGACACGTTAATACCACAACTATGTACTATTGTGGGGTAAACTGCACTATTTAAACTTCACTTTTATCCGCGCCATTGGTTTTTATTATTTCTGTACAACTTCTGAATACAAATTACCGCTTTAGTGTTCTAGCAAAACCATGGAACCCGATTTTATATGGAATATAGAATAGGATTGTAACTTGCGTTAAATTCATTATTTCTACTTTAATTTATACGGTGTGAGAACCGTTAGCTAATTCATTGAAGTACACTATGCATAGAGCGTCGGTGGCTCAATGGTGTGGACTGTCGCCTTCCTACCGGGAGGGCTGAGGTTCAAATCCCGACACGTACCAACGTATTTTCGAATTTTCTAAAATATATGTACGTTATCTGACGCTCTTACGGTGAAGGAAAACATCGTGAGGAAACCTTCATACAAGCCTGCGAAGAGATGGACTGGGCCCGCATGGACGACTAAGGCCTAATCACCCTATATTGGTAGGCTCGTGCCCCTCGGTGGGGACGTTCAATGAGCTGATGATGATGATGCCTTCGTTTGTGGCACTCATTTGCACAAAGAACATCTAAATACCTGGCTTATTTTGTAATGTTTCCAGTTTTAAATCAAATAAATATCCACTGACATGCACACAACGCCTTAATGGCGTTGCGTGAATGTCATTGGAAATAGCCCAAGTTAAGCGTGAACTTTTACTATATACTTTTTTTTTATGAATACATACATATTATACAAAGAAAACACCCAGATTAATACAAACAGTCATGTTCATTCACACAATAGTTTGTACAACCTGGGGATCGAAACCCTTCGTGTAGAAGTCGACGTTTCAACCATTACACTAAATGAGTCGTCAATGGGTGACAATCAAATATAACTCGGATAAAGTGCAAGATGTAAAGCCTCTTAATTATATTTGTCCCCTTTTGAATTTCCCTCTCCCAAATTATGTAAACTAGAACCACTGACATCTGTACTTGTTACAATTCCCTCTCAGTACGTACAATTAACGCTTAATAAAAAGTCTTACTAGGCCTTTACGGGGCGTATTTTCGAAGCGAAACGTTTGGCTAAGAGAATTAAGCCTCAGAGATAAAGCCAAAAGTTAGAATAAACAGTCCCGAATTGGCAAGTCGGTTGATTCGAGTAACTGCCCAATTCACTAATGATACAAACGCTCTAGATACATATTTATTCGTTTGGGTCTCACACTCTGTACCTTATTCGTTTCTCTATTCCCTTTTCATTAGGTTGACGTCGCATATGTGTTTTTATCATTCATCTCTATTATTATTTTTTTAGGAAGACATGGCCAAATAAAAAAAGACAGTGTCACTAATACATAAAATGTCATTTTGACAAATATTTTTTAAATATTTTTGATGAATGAATGAACTGTCATTAATACATAAAATGGGTCCCCAAAGTGACAGCAGTTTTTGTATGGAAAACCATAAACTTATTGAAATTTGATGCGCATCTGTGAACAGTGCCGTAATTATATTTCAAAAACTAAAGAACGTGGCCTGTGTTGTTAAATTATTCAAAAACCGCAGTAAACAAAAAGAAAACAGTTCAGAAATAACGCATCTATAGGTAAATGAACAATTCGATCACATATTTTTGGTTTAAAACCTTTATTTTTTCATTTACCTAAAAAAATTTGGGCAGCCTTTATGCTGTAATGGTTGCGAAACCAGCAACTTAGGTTTCCGGATTTAATTCCCACACAAAACAATAATTTGTAATCATGAACATGTATGTTTGTAAATGGCTGGATATTTTCAACTTAGAATCATCAATTTACAACAAAAAGTATATAACTACATTTTTCAAGTGATTTAGTTACTACAGTATGAGCGC
Organism: Leucinodes orbonalis; assembly: GCA_019425675.1. Lineage (NCBI taxonomy): Eukaryota > Metazoa > Arthropoda > Insecta > Lepidoptera > Crambidae > Leucinodes > Leucinodes orbonalis. The sequence continues at coordinate 7,768 of PQWD01014728.1, read as the reverse complement.
CTTGCTTAATTTAGGTTAAAAGTTTTTTTCTATACGCGAATACTTGCGAGCTAGAAACTTGTTTCTCCAATGTCTACGTCACACAACAATGTTACCAGTCGTTCAGACACCAGTCGACCTTCAACTTGACTATTTTAGACCCAAATCAGTGTTTGGTACCGCCAAAATAGCTAGGCGAGTTCCCAACATGGCTTCAATCCTACTAAGAACATTGCGACACTATTAAGGCCTTTTTAATCCAACTTTAAATTTAGTTTTCCGGAACAACTTCATTGTTAATGGTTTAAAATAGTTATTATATAGTAGAATGAATTCTTTAGTTTTACCCATTGCTATTCTGCCGTGAAACAGAACGAATGTGAGCCATATTTTTCTATTAGAAGGCAATTACAATCGTATTGTATTAGTGTTTTTTTAACATTAGCAGAATTGGGGCCCAGAAAACTGCGATGACATGGCTCTATTCACGAAGTAAATTACATAACATTTTGTTTAAGTGGAAAGTTAGGAATGAAATGCCAATAATATATATTTATATTGACGACCCATTTGGTGTAATGGTTGAGTCATCGGCTCTTACACCAAGGGTTCCAGTTTAAAACCCCGGACAGTACAAACATTTGTGTGCATTTACATATCTGTTTGTATTGGGGTTTCTTATGTATAATATTTATGTATTTACAAAAAATAGTATATGCTTAGGTTTAGTTCGGGGCTATGTTACGCTGGCAATGGATGGCATGCGCTTGAGTTTAAATGCTTGTTCCATGTAGCAGACCGTTATAGACTGTTGATGATAAACGGCAAGACAGTTATTTGATTTATTTATTTCCAGAACAGTTCTAAACATAAATAACCTGTTTTATTCCATTTATACTTAAGTTATAGAACAGTGGAATAAGCCAATTGGAGATATGCCATTAGCATATGGCAGTCACAGAGAAGTTTCGCACGAGTCGGATCCACATTCCTTATTCGCAAGACGAAGTTGGGGAACTCATTTGCCGGTGTCTGTGTTCCCCGAAAAGTACAATATGGGCGCTTTCGAATAAATAAATGAGTTATTTCTATGTAAGTCTCAGTAATACGTAATGTATGACAAATGATAAAACAATACAGAATGTCTCTTATATCCACATGGTTTATTTAACATTATTTTGATATGTCGTTTAATTAAATCTTCTTTGTGTTTTGTATTATTATTTGCCTTGCGCAGAGATGTTGCGAGTCTCTGTGTATTTTATCGCATATACAATAGGGAGTGTTCCAACGAACTGTTCGATCAGATACCTGCTGCTGAGTTTCATCATCGGACTACCCGCCATAAGATGAAATTCGTTCCCCACCATCTTGATGGTTAGCGTTCGACCACAGTTCGATTTATGCGCAATTTTATTCCACCTACCAATTATATATAATAAGAATGACCAACCAGCAGCGATATTTACTTATAAATATGACATAGGAACTTTCAAACTTCTGGTGCCACCGTTGTTCATGGGCGGAGTTGAACACTTTCCATCAGGTGACTCTCTTGTTCAAATATATAAAACATATTCGACAACCCATTTGGTGTAATGGTTGAGACATCGCCTCTTACACCATGAGTTTCTAGTGCGATCCCCGGGCAGTACAAATATTTTGTATATGGGCTGTTAGTATTGGCCTGGGTGTTTTCTATGTAAAATTTGAATGTATTTACAAAAAAAATGTATCTAAGTATGTTTATCCGTTGTTTAGTATCCATATTACAGGCTAAAGGCTTAGTTTGGGACTAAATGGCGCTGTGTTTATGTCAGTAGATATTGCTTATTATTATTATTTTAAAACATTATTCAACTGCATCATCGAAAGCCCTATTTTATTCTTGTTTGAAACGGTGTTTCAGGATGATTTTACATCCTGAAACACCGTACAAAGAATATTAAAAATCAATGATGTAAAAAGTATAGATTCGTGATATGTTCACAAAACAATCGAGAAAAGTGTTTCGAATGCAGCGACAACACATACACATATTTCAAATGAGCGTACATTTACCTGAACAAAAGCCTACAAACTGTATTCTCTTTGGCGGTTCGTTTTTGAGGCACGGGTGCCGTATCTACCTTTATATATACAGAATATCACTGTTAAAAATGGGATGTTGAATACTTGTATAGTGCACATCAGGATAAATGCCGCCATAGATCCAATTATTAAAACACAATGCTCGAGGTGAAATTCGCAATGGAGAAATTCTCAGTAAAATTGTAAAGCTCATCACGTTCCATGGATTTGCAAAGGCTCTGTGATCTATTACCTTATAATTGGATAGATTATTTTATGTACAAACAATAATACGCTGAGTCCATATTTATTGCTGCGGATCTAAAAATGTTTTGAAATAATATTTTTAAATGACGAATATTGTCGTATTTATTTAACAGTTCTCCAAGTCGTTATTAAGAAAGTTCAGTAGTTTTACAGTTAAATTAAAACTTAAAAGTCAAGTTTATCATTATAAAATAACTTCAAATAGAGTATTTTGTTAAATACAGGTTGTTTGGCACATGGACCGACTGGACATTTGCTAAATTCGATATTTGGCTTTTATTTTCTTTTGCAATAAATTTAGAACTTTCCATTAATATAATATAATTATACAGACTTCAGAGATTGAAAGATCTATTTTGTCAATATGATTAATTTTAAGTAAAATTTTATAAAATAATAATACATTAAAGAATACGTCTCAACCATTACACCAAATGGGTCGTCAAAACTAAGCAAACAAAGGGCTAACTAATGCGCTTACACAATATCCTTTGACTGCTTTCGGTACAATTAGTTCATTATTCACCAAAAGACGCCGGCCTTTGTGCCTAATTGTAGAAAGGCGTGTATGCAGCATGCATAGTCTGTGATGCAACTTGCCACCGGCATTCACGTTCTTCGAAATCACTCCTAAGTGCTCACTTTCACATGCACCTAGACTGTTATTTGTACCGCCATGCAGTGAGAGGCCGTGCGAGTATGACACGGAATTGATTTTAACTATAAGTTTGATATTTCAATTTATTGTAATTGAATTTGATATAATTTTATCAGCAAGTTGAAGTGGCAGTGGGCTTTTCACGTATGTCGCAGAACCGATGGCCTTTGGAGCAGACGAGTTTTGGAGTGGAGACCGCATCTCGGCAAGCGTAGCGTAGGTCCCCCTTCAGCCCGATGGACCGACGACTTGCAAAAGGTCGCTGGTGGAGGCTGGATGAGGAAAGCGGAGGTCCGGGATATCTGGCGGAAAATGGGGGAGACCTATGTCCAGCAGTGGACTGCGATAGGTTGAATAGATGTTAGAAGAATTGTATATAAGAGATTAGTATGCAATCGGGTAAGATAAGGATATTCCAGTAGCCTATACGGGTAGACTCTGCCCCTCGGTGGGGACGTTTAATAACCTGTTGATGATTCCAATAGCAGACTGGGGGATTTTGTGCTTTCGGAACTTCAGGATGGCAAATGAAAGGGCGATAGAAGTGGCTCAATATTGGTCGCATTATTTATTATAAATAAGTATTTTACTAAGTCATGTCTAACTAATAAGAAAAAGAGGAGGTAAGAAATCAAGCAACATCATTTTGATGCTTACCTTGATGATGCTTGATTGCTAACCTCCTCTTTTGAGCTGTAGCTGCCGTTAGTATATTGATATCACAGTCAAAGATGTGTTATAAATTAATATCCAATATTGTTTTTCCTTTTAAGTACCCTTTATGCTGAAACCAAACAATTTTAGTAGAATGACTGGAATAGCAAGAAATAGCACTGGCATAATATACTTTTGAATATTAAACTTGAACACGAAATATAAGTCGCAATAACAAATAATATTTCATTCGGAATATACATGGTTAACGAAATATGGCATTTCCAAAAAATTAGGAATAAATTATTTCAGAGCTTAAAAGAGAATAAGCTCTCCAGTTAGCACAGTCTGGTCTTTTAAATGGGGTAATTAATCCCAGTGTTATGACGATTACCAGGGACAAATTATCTGGGGCTGAATATTCGGCCTAAAATATAAATTATATGAAATTTAAAATTCCCATTCGTTAATCACCGTATCCAGTTGGGACTTAAACAAGACAAGTTTCTATATTGTTGAAGATTTATGTTAAAACTTGAAGTGCACACATAATGTGATGATGATTGAGGTGATGATGGCATTATCGTGCACATGCTTTCAGTGTTTCAACTGATTTCGTATTATCCTGATCCTATCCTGATTCGTATACCTTAAATTTATAGTTTTGATTCTATTGTGACGCTGTTTTGTGCATAAATCATCAGCAAACAACGCTCTCGTAACGAAGAATGCAATAAGTCGGGTTTTCAGGCAAATTGGCTTAAGACCTTTTGTATTTTTTATTGTAAGACAAAATGTATGAATAGATTTATAAAAGTTCTGAAGTTTATTTGCCCAAATCCCTACTTATTGCACTCTTCGTTAGGTGGGCAGAACCGCCCACTGCAGGGCACAGGTCTTCCAGAACACCACAAAGGAGATTGTGCACCGATACATTACTTTAAAATTTTTTCACCAGCCTAACACTTACATAATGAATTATTACGAGCACCTATAAGTTTTAAAATAAATTACCACACTTAAATAATTTTACCTTAGAATAATTATTGTCAGGAAAAGGATTATATACGTATATTTTAATATAAAATATATGTGCGGTATTTGATAATTGCCTGTAAGAGCACAAAAGAAATGCATTATATTGCAACCGAATCACTAAGGTATTAAGTAAAAAAGGCATAGCACTGCGGGCTCAACAGGACGACTTCATTCGACCTTCGCCAAAGGCCACTGAACTTTAAAACCAACACCTGCTGTCACTTTTTTTAATCAAGATCTCCCAGCGCGGTTCATTTCACGTTATAAAAACGTAATTTCCTGGAGCGATGCCGCTGTAAAAGCTTACTTATGTCACCGTAACCTGTTACTGTAATACGGAGCAATCTAAGCGCTAATTGCTTTTAGCGCGTAGCAAATTTTGAACAATAATTTTGCTTCTTTCGCTTTTTGTTAGCAGACTAAGTCTTTTGACGACTCGAAAAAAATTGCCGACTGAAATGAAATAAGTGCGAGAGAGAACCACGAATTGTTTTTTGTCTATTAATAGAAACTTAGGCTTTAAAAAGATTAGGTACCAACACAATTTATTAAAGATTTAGTGAATATGGTGATGACTCAATATTTTTATAATTTGAATACATTTTTATCTCTAAGAAAAATCTAGGTTCCATATATATTTTAATATCATTGTGTACAATACTTTTGTATTAGACATATAAATCGTTGACGTCACAAAGATCTCAACAGGGTCTGAACACGTTTCCTTTTAAAATGAGACCGTTCCCAAAAATGGTATGAAGCTTTGGGTGAATTCTTTCTCGATGAGCCTGCATATATTTTTTATAAGAAAAACTTTATTAAAGATTCATAATATTACCGTATAAGTGCCACAGTCATCTGCGCAGGATATATTTAAGTGCATAAGTGTGCGCGCAGACACAGATGCACCCTCTCGTCTACGCCCTTCTGTTACCGATGGAACGGAGAACCGCTACGACCGGGGAAGAGCTTAGATGCAGCATTAGGCCGATCAGCACTTAAGATTCATAATATTACCGTATAAATGCTTAGTATGGGGCTATATGGCGCTGTGTGAATGTCAGTGGATCGTCATCATCAGGTGCCCACTGAGGGGCACGAGCCTAACCGCATAAGGTGATCGCGTTCACGCAAGCCCAGTGCGGGTTTGCAAATTAAGACAATTTATTATTGTATAGTAAAAATGAGGATGTGACATGACTAAGAAATGAAAGCCTTTTCACTAGAGAGTCAGTTTTGAATCCGACTTAGTTCTTATAAGACTTAACACACGAAAAACATATTAATAGGTAGGTACAGCTGCGAACAATAATCAGAAACCATCAAATATACCTATTCAACCTATCGCAGTCCACTGCTGGACATAGGTCTCTCCCCCATTCCATCAAATATACAGTTATGACCATTTATCATTGTTTCGAGTATGAATATAATTTTATATACCTCGTTGTCTTGAAGGTGATGTATTACTTTGGTTTTTTTTTTTTCACTTTTTTGAGGTGTATTTTTTCTTTATTTTTTATTTATAATGGGCTTGCTCTTGCGCACAGACCATCCTAGTGCAAGAGACGTGCTCTAAGATGGAGTGAGCTTGCCCAGAAAAAGCCTATTCACTCGTTTTTTGAATGCCATTTTATGGGTTGTATGTGGCCGGAAACCATTATCTTCATCTTAATTTCATTTTTTTTCAATATTTTTTTATCTATAGAGTAATAAATACTACATTAATAAATAAAGATAAATAAATCTGTCTTTTACGTCCAAAAGAATTTAATTAAACACAGCAGAAAAGCTAGCTCGATGCTAAGATGGCCGTCTTCACTCATTGTTTTATATAAACTTTTAACGACGTCCCTTATTGTGTCCCATCGGAGATCGAACAGGCAGACCGTGACAATAGTTCTGACGTTCAGCTCTTCGAAGAAAGTAATCACCATCAAAGTTTATAGGCGTGAACTGCAACAGATTAAAGAGAGTTAGAGAGTGTTTTAAGCAGTAGATACCCCTTTTTAGCGATAACCTTAAAATACCCCAACATATTAAAAGATGGCTTTTTCGCCCTATAACTTCAAAACGATAGCCGACTTGGTGTCAAGAATGTACTTAATTTTTGATGTAAAGTATTATTCATTTATTTTTACGATTAGTTTCTGTGCATACCATAGATTTATATCATGCCATATCCGTTACGTTTCTGTGCATACCATATCTATATCTATGGTGCATACTGCTGAATAGCTTATTTGACCTTTGAATTCGCTTGTATTTTACTGTCTATTGGGCTTCTGGTTTTCCTTCTAGCCACTAACTACCTAACTCTTTACTCAAACGAAAGAAACAGTAAAAAATTTTGTAAATCACATCTGTTTTACATCTGAACAGAACCTTAGTTATAATAAGACTCCTCATTAGAGGAGACTTACCACTCTATCTATCAGAGTCTCTTTTCATGGAGAGACTGACTTTATTCGCGAAGAGCTTTGAAGCTTACAATTCGACACTCCTGTATTACGAATATGTTGTTTTCTGTGACTTGAACTTTAAAAGGTTGAGTCTATAAATTAGGAATAAAGCAATTTACGAGCTGTTTTCTAGACAAGCTATGTACTTATGTTATGTGCTTGTAATAGAAATGATATGTGTTTTTTCGATTATAAGATCAGCTTGTTTTGTAATAATATGAAATAGTTCTTACGATACCAGGACCCAGGCATCATGCCTATTAAAAACGTACCTACTATATAACAAAACCTTGTTATCAAATACACCGTTTACATTAAAAAACATATATTTACTTGAACTGGAGCGGTTCAAGAACATACCGCGTCTCGTGTAAGGCTTCAGTCTTCAGCAGCGGGGAATTAATTAACACCGTAATTGAATTTTGTATTGAATACCGATTTAATCAAATCAAATGAGGCGAAAATAGTCAACACTGGGTCGAATTCAGGCGAGCTTCAGTTAGAGATGATAAAGCAATGAATTCTGGTTTATTTTATTCGCTGCCTTGCTACAATGAAATCACGGGACGTCACGTGTGAAGCCATCGTTCATCCATTTTATTTGAGTATAATATAATGTTAATATTAATATATTATATGA
>PQWD01014727.1:0-49186 GCA_019425675.1 Leucinodes orbonalis | reverse complement strand
TTTTATAAACGTTTATTCTTCTGAAGGGAGTTCTGCGAAAGTTTGATAGAATAGTATATGATAATATATTTTCTTTTACGCAAAATCTATTATATAGCTTACACATCAGAATATCACATTCACTTCTGAATTCCACGGGAACGGGAACTTGTTGGACTAAACCGGAACACGCAGCTTGTATAGATAATGCCAAGTACTCTCATTTAATAGTATATATGCTATCTGCTTTCGTAATAACCCTTTCCTCGTAACTAATCATCTTTAGAGGACAGTTATTAGAGTGTAATTATATCGTCATTTTGTTTATAAATTATAACTGAAATGCATTTCATTTCAATTATAATTTCATAATAATAATATTAGGTATTCAATCGTGTATATAATAATATTTTAGCCTTCCTTTATAAACAAACTCCTATTAATTAGGAACGTCGCGTATCAACATGGAGATAGACATGTTCCGCTCCAGGTACCAGCGACCAGAAGACCGGAGAGAATTCGATCTTAACGACCCTGATGTGCTGAAGAAGCAGCTGCCTCCGAGAGCATCTGATGGAGAGCCCGTGGGAATGTCTAGCGCTCAAAAGTAAGAATATACCGTAACTACACTATAATAAGTTAGCTAATAAAATATTTATAAAATCTGCCATTAACGGTAAGTGAGATGAACACACTGACATCATCATTTCAGCAGGCAAGTCAGCAAAAGGTTAACCTTATGTTAAGTCCAGCCATGTACTCGAAAAATAGAAAAAGAAACGGTAAGCAAATTTTGATTCTCTTCTAACTTAACTGACTAACGATACAATGAGGCTGTGGTATCATTTCGTACCGTAGCACGTCTTTACGTTTATCGCTAATGTATCCTTACCACGCAAATTATGAAACTGGACTGGAATTATGAAATCGTATTTTATAAACCTTACCATCTTACGTATTTAAAATTCCAGATTCGAAGGCGAAGATTTAGAATATGAGGAACGCAAAAAAATAATGGCTGCACAGAAGAATGCGTGGCTAGAGCAACAGGTTCAGAAAGGAAGCGGCCTGAACAAGAGAGGAAGGCGGCCGAAGCAGCTTACATGGTAAAGCTACCTGTCCACCGAAACGCTGCGAGAAATAAAGGAGAATTGAGCTAGGATAAAGGAGTGATTATGTAACTCAATCGATGGGTGTTAGTTACTTCGAACAGCGCTCCATCCGCGCCATCTCGCTTCGCTTCAGTAGACAAGCGGCCTAAATTCTTTGCCGTATTTTTTTAAACTGAATTTTTCGATTAACTTGTTTAAAAATAGAAGGAGATTGATACAAAAGAGTATATTTTTGACCGACAGATGGCGATAAAAGCAAGAGACGCTCGCGCAGGTGAACTGGACAAATTGGAGAGAGAATGTAGATACCGCTTGGGTCAAGCTAACTTGAGATACAATGAAGCGTTGGTGAGTGACTGAAAACGTTTAGCCATTGGTTCGGGAGTAATGTGACAGTCGGCACATATAAGCACATTATTGACGACCCATTTGGTGTTGCGGTTGAGACGTCGACAACTACACCAAGGGTTCCGGGTTCGGTCCCCGGGCAGTACAAACATTTGTGTGCATGTTCATGCACTGTTTGTAATGGTCTGGGTGTTTTCTATGTATAATATGTACGTATTTACAAAAAATAAAAATAAGTATGCTTATCCGTTGTTTAGTACCCATAATACAGGCTTCAAGCTTAACTTGGGGCTAGATGGCGCCCTGTGAATGGCAGTGTATCCACTTTATTTTATTTATTTATTTTAATCTATGTACCTGCTCAATAAGGAGATTGTCTTTAGCATAACTGCCGTACAATCCACGTCTGGACATAGTAAACTTCCTCAATGATTGTGGTATGTAAACTCGATATTGGGCTCAGTGATTATTACACCATATTTAGAACCTAATGCCAAGTCGATTCATTTTACTACATAACATCACATCATCGTTTAATCCCTAAATGTTGAAAAATTCAAAACGTTCAGGCAGCAGAGAAAAAACAACTTGAGCAAATAATAAAGGAGCAAGAGGAGGCTGACAACACCGCGGAGATGTACAACAACCTTACCTCTGACATGCTCACCGAGAACCCTGATGTCGCCAAGAGTGCTCTTGGCAAAAATAGGTAAGTAAGATAACCGAAAAGATCAGTGGATTTAGGTAGGTATTGTGTGATGCAGGGCCGAAGCCGTTGAAGCAGAATAGTTTTGAAGCGAAAGCATTACGTGACGATCCATTGACAGTATTAACATAACTTATAGCTGATACACAATGCTAATAACTTTTGATTGAAATCTAAACATTTAGTACACGTTTAGACCTACCCAATGACAACTTCTAAAACGAAATTATTTTGAGTTGCACTATTTCTCGAATTACCATATTCACCATACTTGTCAGTATTTTGAGTACCTCATCATCATTAGCTCATTATACCTGGAGCCTACCTACGGGTACTCCATACGTGGAGTGTATACGCGGGCCCAGTACGGATTGGCCGACTTCACGTACAACCTTTGAATTTCTTTGTAGGCGTGCACAGGTTTCCTCACGATATTTTCCTTCACAGTGAGAACGTCGAATAAACGAACATATAATTTCGAAAATTCGAAACGACATTGGTTCGATTGAAACCTGCACCCTCAAAATTCGGAAGGCAATAGTCCACACCAATGAACCAATGACATCCTTCCTACATGTATCTTATTATTAGACTAAACCATAATGTTAAGTGAATTAATCGCCAAATCGTGTAAAGATAGCTCAATATGTTTATGTCGATTTTACCTTTTTCGACTCGCAGGGCAATTGGCTTCATGTACAAAGGCATGAATCAAGAAGAGCTGAAGAAGTTCTACGCCGCTCAAAAAGAACAGATGGCTGCAGCGAAGGTAGGTATCACTGTCAAATTTTTGCAAGAAATTGCATTTGTCACTTGTCACTAACTGTTATTATATTACGACCACTGTGTTTAATTCTCTGACCGCCAATGACACCTTAAGCCGCCAGACAAAAGATTTTCTATTGCATCTGGATTCCCGACGTTTAATGGGTTAACATTCAAGTTCATATTGGAATACTTTGCAGGCTAAACGCGAGGCTGAAGAGAAAATGGAAGCAGAGTGGCAGGCCCTCTCCAAGTCCATTCAGCGGGAAGTCGCTCGCCTTGATATTCAAGACCAAAGAAAGAGAAAGTAAGCATCTCAGCTCATTTCTATCATGCTGCATTTTTATACTCTAAAAAGGTACTATTAAACCAAATTAAATACTTAAGTCATAACCATTATTACAAATTCTATTATTGCAAATTCTAAAAACTTTATCGGTGGATAGAAAAATATAGAATCTATTGTCTTTTTTACTATTTTTGTACATATGTGTAAACATCTTCTAAGTCTGGCTTAAAAAGCAAACTTCCGTTTATTAGATACTGTTTTCTCAAGCAGAGGGAACTTGCCCCTATAATTTACATAATTAAAGAGGGAATAAGTACCTACGAGTATATTTTAAAAATCCTGCGTGCGATTCATCCTGTCGATTACCAAACGAGGCTTTCATCATCATCAGCTCATTAAACGTCCCCACCGAGAGGCACGAGCCTACCCGTATAGGGTGATTAGGCCTTAGTCGTCCACGCGGGCCCAGTGCGGATTGGACGACTTCACACACAACCTTCGAATCTCTTCGCAGGCGTGCATGAAGGTTTCCTCACGATGTTTTCCTTCACCGTAAGAACGTCGGATACGTACGTATATTTTCGAAAATTCGAAAATACATTGGTACGTGTCGGGATTTGAACCTCAGCCCTCCTGGTAGGAAGGCGACAGTCCACACCACTGAGCCACCGACGCTCAAACGACCAAACGAGGCTTTCGTGAGGGGTATTCTTGAATTATTTTTATTTTGGTTCTGGATTGAGGATGAAAAATTTAAAATTCAATATGTATGTAGGTATTAAGATTGTCGGTGGATCAATGGTGTGGACTGCCTTCCGATCGGGTGGGTGCAGATTCAAATCCCGCCACTTTAAATGAGATTTCGAATTTTCGAAATTATATGTACGGTGTAGGAAGATCTTACGGTGAAGGAAAACATTGTGAGGAAACTTGCGTATGCGTACGATGAGATTCAAAGGCTGTGCGTGAAGTTGGGCACTGGGCCCACGTGGACGACACCCACGGGTAGGCTCGTGCCCCTCGGTGGGGACGTTTAATGAGCTGATGATGAAGACGATGTAGGTAATACCTACCTAAATTGTTAAAGGCACAAATAAAATGTATATTGTGCCAACTGTTACAAATTCTTACAATGTTGTCTATATCTTCAGGGAGATTGCCCGCCAATTGCTGGAAGAGAATCAACTCCTGGCGCTGCAGCAGAAGGAGAAAGAGAAATACTACCGCGAAGTGGTGAACAACAACACCCCCACCGACGACTACTACGCCCAGTTCAATACCACTACCAGATAATTGTGGGATTTATAATTTTGTTAACTGGTATTGCCTTTCTTGACAATCTTTAACTTTGTCTTGTTTTCAATATTGCAAGTTTTACCTATAAAAGTCTAAATGCAATAACTTAAAAAGTTTAAATACAACAAAACGAAAAAAAACGATTTTAATTGATAAAATAGAGCCAAATACCATTCTATCTTTACCATATAATACAGTTGTCATAATAAACAGGAATCTGCACACTACTAGAAATAACTGAGGTAAGTTATCAATAATCACCGTTTCACTTAAACTCGTATGTTTGACTATCAAGTAGGGAACAATACTTGATTGTGTTTTGCTTGTATTTTTACAGAGTTCGAAGTTGTCTAAATTGAGATCGTTTATAGTTTTGACTATTTTCGCGCTAACAAATGCATAGATACTCGTACGTACTGTTTAAATCTCTTTGAATCAAGGCGCAACCATTTAAACATAATTACTTGGCTTGTGTGAAATATCTTATGCACAAAGTTTTAAACATACAAGTGTTATTCTGCACGCAAGATGTTCTGTATCTGTTTATTTCTACAGTAAAGTATTGATATTACTGAATGAAGTGTTTCAATTTTTACTAACAATAATATCAAACATACCTAAAAAGATTGATGGATGTGAATGAAGTATGTCAGGACCGCGCAAAGTGGCGTTCCATCATCTCTGCCTACCCCTCTGGGTCCAAGGCGTGAGCTTTATTTATTTATTTACCTAAATAACATACCTTAATTTTATTCCAATTTAAACCAAATCATACATGTAAGACTTTTAGAAAAGATATTTATCGTTAATTTTTAAGCTCCGTGATAACTACGTGGAGCGGCTGGTGGTTTAGGCGAAAATTGAAGGCACACGCGCACGCGGTAGAGCTAGGCAGCAGTTCGGGGTCCCTTATACCAGTGCACTAGACAGGCGGCGGTGAGGGTGGAGTGACGGAACATTTATTTATTTATTTATTTATTGTTTATGCACACATACAAAATAGTCAGAACAATATATAGTGAGAAAAAAAAAGTACAAAGGTACTGTCAACTGCCACTCAACCTTTCGTTCCTAATGACCATAACTACTCTGCCAAAAGTGCTTACGACTAAGATGAAGAATTTTTAAACTAAAGCATTTAACTTTAGAGCAAATAAATAGGATATGAGTCCATTGTAAACTAACGAAAGAAATAAAAAAAAAAACATTTTAGTAGGTAGTAATGATTTATTTATAAAATTTCTCAATATTATATCACAATAAGTAATACTAACAAAGGACTAGAAAACTCTCTTAAACAATCACATTTACAAATCTCATTTGCAATTTCAAAAAATTGGCACTTTTCATAATAGTAGTGAGATCATAAAATATATCACAAAAAAAATCCCTTACCAAAGCCTAAGGACGTAACATGTCCGAGAAGAACGAAGGGACTGTAATTACTTCTTATAACTTAAATCTGTTACTAAGCCCTTTCTACAACAGCAATATTTTTATTTTAAACATTTATAACAATAAAATATGAAAATTTTAACTAAAACAACCTTTTTATATAAACGTTTCCTATTTCAACTAAAAATATGTTTAAATTGTCACAGGAATGTTATACTGGCACACGAGAAGTGAATATTTCTTTCCACCTTGAACATAAGAAATTTCTCAAATCCCTTATGAGACCTCGCGATCTATGGTGCCTTTGATTAGGCCTTTTTTATGGAGGTTTATAATAGATGCGGCTATAATCCTCGCAGTCCTGCTAAGGTATCCTCCAGAAGTCAACATCACTATCGGAATACCACGCTGCTTGCAGATCTCAAAGACGAACTCGTCCCGCTTGATTATACCCTGAAAGATAATAAGTTCACATTACCAGTGATCCGAATAGAATATGTAGTGATTTCGGGTCAACAATCTCAAACGCCTGCGCACGCCTGCGAAGAGATTCAAATGTTGTGCGTGAAGTCGGCCAATCCGCACTGGGCCTGCGTGGACGACTAAGGCTTATACATACACCCTATACGGGTAGGCTCGTGCCCCTCGGCGGGGACGTTCAATGAGCTGATTAGGACCCTTAAACACTGATATAATATGGACATAACTACGGGATTTCGAAACTGTTCTGGCTGCAATTATCCGGGATTCTAGAAATATGGACATACTTCCGGGATTTCGAAACTGTTCTGGCTGCAATTATCCGGGATTCTAGAAATATGGATATACTTCCGGGATTTCTAAACTGTTCAGGCTTCAATTCTCCGGGATTCTAGAAATATGGACATACTTTCGGGATTTCGAAACTATTCACGCTTCAATTCTCCGGATTTCTAGGATTTCTATTTTTATAAGGCTCTATTTTTATGTAGGATCAAATCTACAAATAATTACTTACCTTTGTTAATCAATCAGCTTTTAAATTCACATACACTTAACAAATAAAGTAGGACTTGAAGGTACCTTCAAAGAACTTTAATGAATTTTACCGCAAGAAACATCACCAGTCAGCTTTTTCGTCCCACTGTAGGGCACAGGCCTTCCCACGCACCATAGCCATGGGGCGTTTAGGTCGTATGTAACCCACCAAGCGAGCCCAGTCCGGATTTGTGGGTGAACTGCATATCAATTGAACTAAAGGAAACATGAAAAAGAGAGAGAAACACTTACCATTTCACTGATTCTCAACCGTCCAAGTGGGTCCGCATCCAAAATATCCGTTCCTGCGTTGTACACCAATATATCTGGGTGGAACTCTTTCAATGCAGCCTTCAAGTTCCTAAAAGGATACATTTAAAGTAATTATAATGTGTTAATGAGAACACGCTTACCCCAATGGTTATCGGTTCTGCGACAAATGTGTCCAGCCCACTGCAACTTCAGCTTGCTTATTCTTTTATTCTATTAACCAGGATATCTTGAACAAAATGAGGAAACCATATAACTGCAATAGGATGGAGTAACTCTTACTATGTCAAAAAGTACAACTTACTGCCTCAACTTGACCATGTACTCCAAATCCTCAACCATGCTGTTTAGCTCGACTCTCCTCCGTATAGCTCGCTTGGCCGCCTTATCTCTAGGATATATGTGGCGGTTATACATATCCATGATGTACACTTCTGGGACGCCGAGAAAGTCGCGCTGGTAGCCATTACCCTGAAATTAATAAATAAATAAATATCCACTGACATTCACACAGCGCCATCCAGCCCTAAGTTAAGCATGAAGTCTGTTTTATGGGTACTAAACAACGGATAAACATACTTATATCCATCTTTTTTTTTTTTTTTTGTAAATACATACATATTATACATAGAAAACACCCAGATCATTACAAACAGACATGTTCATGCATACGAATGTTTGTACTGCCCGGGGATCGAACCCGAAACCCTTGGTGTTGCAGTCGACCTCTCTACCGCAACACCAAATGGGTCGTCAATAAATCGTTATTTATAATAAAATCAGTCGATTCACCTTTTGATAATCATTGAATGTTATGAATGAGAACCATACAACTATAAGATTCTCGATTTAATATATCCCAATATTTATACTGTATTTTAATAAATCAGTCTTTACTGTTTATAACTGATTTGGTGATAATCCAGAGACATTTTCGCAGCGCCATCTAGCGACGTCTTAGAGCAGAGCTTTACTGTCTATTTATATTGTTTATGACACTAAGCAAAGGATAAATATTAAGAACATTTATATGTAAATATGTACACTCAAACTCATACACATTTAAAATAAATATTATTCAATAAATAGGATTATTCCCCATAATCTCCTCTAGAGGTCCCCAGAGTGAGAACTGAATTTTTTGTCCACTTTTTAGCATAGCTGGGATAAATAGTAATATTTATCTCAGCTGACTGTGCCTACAGGATTTGAACCAATGGTAGGGATACCAGATGACAGAAATTTTCCTGACATGTCCGGAATTGTAGCTCTCTGTCAGGGAAACAGGGAAAATATGTAATTGTCAGGAATTTTTAATAAAAGAAAAATATGAAATATTAAAATATTATTTATTACGCCCCTACCGCACCTATGCTTAAGTAATCGAACAGAACAGAGGAAAAAAAAATTCTAAAGAGCGGGTATTTACCTACATTTACCCACTCACTAGAAGTCGGGAAATTTATTGCAAAATCAGGGATTTTTTCAGGAAAAATTTTTTCGGGCTTGGCAACCCTAACCAATGGGAACAGCTGGTACAATCTCAGCTAGTTGTCGTACGTAATTCTGTGGCAAGGTCAATGCTACAATATCTTCCCAGCTGTCCACTCTGGCCAATTTCTATGACTTATTACCTGTACACTCATTTGCTCACTTCATATCCGCGTCTTGGCAAGCGTAGCGTAGGACGCCCTCCGGCCCGATGGACCGACGACTTGCGAAAGGTCGCTGGATGAACGCTGGATGAAAGCTGAATGAGGAAAGCGGAGGATATCTGGCGCAAAATGGGGGAGACCTATGTCCAACAGTGGACTGCGATAAGTTGAAGAGAGATATCGATGGGGATAATTTCTGTTTAGACATTGAGACATTGGGAGACGAGAAGTTGGGAAGTTCTGTTTATTTACTAGGACCTTGGTAAAGTGATTAATAATAATACGCCTAATTTACCTGATGAGCGTCCAAATCCACGATCATAGCATTCTGTATCAACTCGTGTTTTCTCAGGAATTGTATGAGCAGTGTTATGTCGGCGTACACGCAAAACCCTCCGCCCTTCTGAGCGCTGCAGTGGTGGAATCCGCCGCCCACGTTGATCGACCAGCCCCGATCCAAGGCCAATTTACCAGCCAATATTGACCCGCCTGTCTGTAATCTGGATATTTTTTCTAGATATTATTTATATAAAATGTTTATGACGACATGGTGATGGTCGATTAGATAAAATTGTCACCAAAGGTCAAACTAACTTCAGTTTTAGCTTACAATAATCCCGTTTAAACTTCAGACAACAGCAAAATAATTTATTTTATTTTATTTATTTATTTAGGACAGTTTACAAGACATACACTTATTACATTGACAATATACATATGTAAGCGATACAAACAAGTAGTGATGCCTTAATTACAAACTGCCACGACAAGCACAGCTGACATGGAAGCAGTTTACCAAATAAAGTTAGACAGAATTGAATGCAATAATGCATAATTTCAATGCAATATAAAACATTAAGAATTAGGCAAAATGTTTATTTTGTAATTATTGAAAATGAGACCATTAGTCATTTTGGTCTGTTGAGAGCTGGGGCTCATATATTATCATAAGAAATTAAATTAGTTGGGCTGGTTAGCCAGGGTTTAGGTCTACAAACAATATATTTACTGTTGTTTTTTAAGCTTTCTAAGTTATTGCTATAAAGATCTTTAATTTGGAGGTTTAGCCACTATATTATTATTTTTTGGTATTATTTTAAAAATACTTTGAAAAAATACACAACCATCACCTGATTGCTCTATAATTTGATTATACTCCTATTTTTAAATGTTAACTATTAATTCCATAGCTGTGCTTCGCTAGTAGTTATTTTAAAAAATTACAACAAATGCTTACCTCATTGGCCTTAGGTAGGCATATTGAACCAGAATGTTTGGCACACAAGCTAAAAGTGGTACTTCAGATATCATCGCCACCTTGGGACTCCACTAAAACAAAATCATTTTTATTGTGTACTGATTTCTCTCACTTCTCTTTCCTATTACAGTCCACTGCTAGACAAAGATCTCCCCCATTCTTCACTAGATATCCTAGCAATCTGTTTTCCTACTCCCCAGGGGCATTTGTAAGTTGTTCGTTCACAAGACAGTACAACAATATTTTTCTGTTGCATTATATTTGGACTCCACTACACATGGAATCCTAGTGTGGAATCCAGGGCTACTGATTTAATGGCACCATGGCACACATGAGATTCTATGCATTGGGTTACTCTATATATTTATTTGTGTTTGTGTTAAGAACTAAATATTTTTCATTTTACTAAAAACTTTTCAGTTCAGTCATAACTGTATGCTACACATACAATGCATGACTGACATAGTCTTCCCTAAACAACTGGTAGATATAATATGATATAGTCAATGTATGGTTTGAAACATATTTATCCTTGAACCCATTGATAGCCCGTATCAGTGCACACCCACACTATGATGTGCACACACATGCACATCATAGAATGTTTTTTTTTTCAGAATCAATTTTTTATTATGAATAAATTGAGTTTACTCACCTTTAGGGATTTAAGATATTTTTTTGTGTGAACCACAAGTAAATCATTTTTACGAGCTTTGAATGGCTTCACCAAACATTCGTCAGTTATCAATTTTGCTTCTTTTAAATTCTGAAACAACAATAAAGAGCTTATTAAAAGCAAATCATTTAAAATTATAAAGTATAACTTAATAGTATTATGTGTTAAGGTTTATACTGTATTATGGTGAAAAAAAGCAGCTAAAATATGTAATCAAATTACTTGATAATATAAAACGGATGTGTGATTACTTTTGGGCAATAAATATGTACCTGAATAATGTTGCGCCATTTCTTAGCGTCAAAGATATGTAACCTTTCTAGACCCATAAACGACACATTATACTTGTCATCATATACCAGAGGCCACTGATCTTCTCTTATATCGAAATAAAGGCTAAAACAAACAAACAATCAGTTGCAAGTTGAACCGCACACAATAATATTTATATCACAAATGAGCAAAACACTCCACAAACATAGAACTAAACACGTAAATAACCATTACCTGGTCATATTTGTAAGTTAAAAATTAATATAAGTTCATAATTATACGCGTAAGTATTTTGCCGAAAATCACCGAAAACATACAATTTTCGCGCAACTGTCAAAGTGAAGTGTAACAGGATCTAACGTTTCTTTACACGTCCTGAATAAAACTACCAAAAGCAACCATTTTAGTTCTAAAGCGGACTTCCTAGCGGGAAACTGGTGTCATGTCGACTTGTAATTTTACATAATAATATTTACTAAAATTTGTGTTTAATCTAAGTTTATGTGTAATAATAGTGGTTTATTAACCATAAAGAGTTCGTGAACAAGTGTGAGGGTTGGCATAATGCATAATGAGACAAAAAGGTATAACAGTCACTTTGAGTTCTCGCCAATGATATTCTGTATATATAAAGGTAGATACGCCATCCTTGCCTCAAAAACGAACTGCCGAAGAGAGTACAGTTTGTACTCATTTGTTTAGGTAAATGAGTTCGAAATTTGAAATATGTGAATGTGTGCTGTCACTGCATTCGGAACACTTTTTTCGATTGTTTTGTGAGCATACATTGAGCATATCACGAATCCATACTTTTTACATCGTTGGTTCTCTCCAAGAAGTCCGCGTAAGAGTTCAGTGAAGACCCACATCTTGGCTGATAGTTATGGGGAATCTATCATCATGTTCATCACTCATCATCATCATATTCAACACCACCATTTCTCCATAAATTAAAAAAAACTAATGACGAGGCAGTATTTGGTCTTAGCCTGACCAAATGGAACGAATACAAAAGTAAACTTGGTTGCCCGCAGAAAAAAAAAGGTTGCTTAGCAACCAAGTTAGCAACGCACCAGCATCAAAGATAGCGCGAAATGTAAACAATTCATGCTTAGTTCAAGTCATACTGCTTATATAATTATATAATCTTTTAGTTTCTATGATTTAAAGCTTGAAAACCACATAAGTTATCTAAATGTTTGTTTATCCAACTGTAAACTTATTGTTTTGTAATGGACACAACAATTTTGGATGCTCTACAAACAGAAGTAAATTTTTACAGGGTAAGCTTAATTACGCCGTGCGAGTTCCTTAAACACATATCTACCAACTGCAGCAGCAAATCGAAGTGTATCTGGAAAATGGTGATAGACATTTTTTTTCTTCACCAGTCAGCTTATCATCGTGCACAGCAATAGGCCAGCCTTCAATTATGCAATGAAGGAAATAGATAACAGTGAAATAACTTGGGTACCCTTTTTAAGACCTATTTAGAATGATTTCTTAAATTATTGAACTTTGCTTGGAAATCTCTTTGAGCTAATCGCATTTTGGTACTGATTATGAATATCTTCATCAGCCTATCAGTCCGTGCTCACTTCAGCAGTGTCGTAGTAAGGTTTTACCTGGATTCGGGTGAAATGCCTTTATGAGGCTAACAGCAGTATATTTTCCAAATATTTCAGTAAAATAAAATTTAGAAAAAATATTATTTTATTCATTATAGGGTTTTTTTTACATCTTCATTGAGAGATTGTTTCAGTCATTAATTAATACTAAGTGACTACATGCGAACCCCCCTTTGTGTGTGACGTCCACCCAAAGGGGGTTCGCCCACGCCTAGCTACGCCACTGACTGTAGGCCAATGCAGTATTAGGCCGAAACCCATCATTTGAATCCAATGTGGATTGATGGGTGTTAATATCTAACTTCTTCATATTGTAGCCGGCGCGGAAGCACGGAATCATGTGTATTTTGATGATGAGATGATTTAGCCAGCTATGGCCTTACCTGTCTGACTGCCTCCGTGGTTTAGGGTACAGCGTTCGCCTGCGTGATCAGGAGGCCGTAGGTTCGAATCCCGCGGGGAAACGTCAATATGTGTGATTTTTTTCCAGTTTGATTAGGACATCATCATCATCATCAGCTCATTAAGCGTCCCCACCGAGGGGCACGAGCCTACCCGTATAGGGTGATTAGACCTTAGTCGTCCACGCGGGCCCAGTGCGGATTGGACAACTTCACGGACAACCTTTGAATCTCTTCGGAGGCGTGCGTGAAGGTTTCCTCACGATGTTTTCCTTCACCGTAAGAGCGTCGGATAATGTAAATATAATTTCGAAAATTCGAAAAAACATTGGTACGTGTCAGGATTTGAACCTCAGCTCCTTCGGTAACAGTCCACACCATTGAGCCACCGACGCTCTCGCTTGATTAGGACATTGCATCACATTAATTTTCGTACAATCGGGTGAGTTATCTGATTGTTCGAATAAAGCGGTGATTTCGTGCTTCGAAGGCCACGCTAAGCCGTCAGACCCGGCTGCTATCTTAGGAACTATCTTAGTAATTGCTATCACCCAATAATCCGCACTGGGCCCGCGTGGTGGGTTACGTTACGGCCCAATCGCCCCATGGCTATGCTGTGTAGGAAGGCCTTGTCCAGTTGCCAACCCCGAAACGAAATTCCTCGTACATAAGCAGCCAAAGATCTCGTCCTTTGACTTTCGAACCTCGTACATCTAAAAAACGGTTTTATCATTAAAAAAATCCTAAAAAAATAAACATTTTCTAGCTTCTAACTAAAAATGATCGCCTAAACGAAACCAATGGATTTTTTTTTGTGTAACAGTTCAAGTTCTGCTAGACGTCACAAGTTTTTTATATGTAGCATTGTCATATTACAAAATCTCGTACAATTATGTACGAGGTTGATAGTGTCCTCGTACCTCGTACGGAAGACCACAAATCTCGTATTTGTACGAGGAACCTCGTACGTTTGGCAACCTCGGCCTTGTCCCTGCAGAGGGGACATTACAGGCTAACGATGATGATGGCCTAACCAAACTGGGAAAATCGCACAAAGCGACTTTTTCACATCACGATCTCTTTATGAGAATCGAACCAACTATCCTGGGATCACGTAGCGATATATTTCCCACGGGATCATTTGACCACCAGGCAGTTAAAGATACCCTATTTCTCTTAGTCTTGGTACCTATGAGGAACGATTAGTTTAAGAATTTTTGAGGTATGGGTGTCAGCTGTATTTGATTCCTCAGACTCAAAAACTGCCTATCTATGCGCGTGTTGCTATGTTTTGATGTGTTGTATGCCGTATATTTTTAAATGAAGTAGGTACTGGATTGGAGTACCTACTATAACTATTGAAGAAGTTTCACAGTGTTCTCATTTTATGTGAGCAAATAAAAATAATCCCCGTTGACCTTGTTAAGAGGGCGGTTAGTAGATGGATATCAACTGCTAGGAATCGGCTCACGTGGAAATCATCAGTAGAGGCCTTCATTCAGCAGTGGACGTAATATGTTGCAATGATGATGAACGATGACATCACTCCATTCTTGATTCAAAATTAACACGACATAAAATTGTTATATTTGCAGGAAAACCAAACGGTAGTAGATCAAGAAATCCGAAAAGTTATAGCGGACAATGAGAATTTGTCCCAACAAGTAGAAACCCTGATGAAACAGAAGTTACAATGTAGCTCACAGAATGACACTGATCTGCCGCAAGATACACAAGAATTAAGGAAACAAATACTATTAATAACAAAGGTAGGCATGAACAACTATATGATGATATTTTATGATTAGATACTATGTGGTAGACTCGGTACCGAGTCGTTACGTTGGTACCACCAGTGATATTGCCCCGTAAAATAGGAGTGTTTTGCATTTGTGTTTCGGAATGAGGGCATTGTAGCTAGTAAAATTGCCAGGTATGTGAGAAGTGCAGTGTTGACGGAATATAATAACCTACTACTTATAAATTTCCTGCAATTGCATCTCTCAAAGTCTGGTATATCAATTTACCACCAGGTAAGCGAACTGAACGTCCCGTTTACTTAAGATATAAAAAATATATATTTAGAATCTCTGCATAAAATTAACAACGTACAATATTCCACAATACTTATCTGCAACACGCCTTTCATAAGCGTAGCGAATTCAAATCCGAACACTCTTGAAACCACCATAGTAGGCCATAAGACTTATTTCGGCAACGTAAGAGTATTTTACTATTTTATTTTATTTTAAAGTCTATCTATTTGTAGCTCGCTCGGACCCTATACTACAGCTGAGATAAAAGAATTAACTCATATAGAAAATATCATAGGTTCGGACGAAGGTACCCACAAAAAATCGCCGCACCCTTACAACAGGCAGTAAATGCAAATCGTGGATATAACAAATAAATATCTACAATAGAAATAGTTCCCTCTACGTCACATATCAAATTACATTGAGCCGTGGTTTCAGGAAAGAGATTCTTTGCACGTTCTATGGCAAACATCACAAAAAACCATCGATGCGCTGGAAACTGAACTAAAAACATATCAAACTTACGATAATGGAGGAAAGCAGGTATTGCATTTAGATAAAAAAAAATCTAACCAATAAGACTAGTATCAAAAAGCCTGTTAAATCTCACCTTAATTTTTAGATTGCCAAGGAAGATATGCGGGAGTTGCAACTAAAAGTTGAAACGGCTGTAAATGATTATGTAGAATTGGAAACAAAACATAAAGAAATCATCGCAAAGTGTAAATTTTTAGATAATGAAATTAAAAGTAAAAATAAAGAAATCCAAACATACGATGAGAAAGTTAGGCAACTAGAAGCAACATTGAGAGACGTAACGGCGGCACTGGATCAACACAAAATCAATTTGGCTGCAGAAAAGAAAAATAACGAAGATATCAAAGCGCAATTACTGCTCTGCCAAAAAGAAAGTGCAGATAAAATTAGAAGAGAAGTAGAAGCAAAATCAAAGGTCAATAACGAAAATGACAGTTTTTCTTTTAATAATCCTATAAATATGAACAGTGCCTCTTAAAATGTATTTATTTTGCAGGTAGCAGAAGCTCTTCAGCTTTTCGACTTAGTGACAACTCAAAAGAATGAAGCTTATAAGAAAATTGCTGAACTCTCAGGTAAACTATTACGTTTCAATTTAATAAGAGTATGTAAGGCACCTTACAACTTACTCATTACAAGCACTGAACTTTTGTGGGATTCGGGGGAGGATAAAATTGAACTGTATGGCTGAAATTATCATTGTAATTCTACACTGGAATCATTTTATAACTTTTGTTACAGAAGAAGTATTACAGCTTAAGAAAACATTATCAAACATACGACGTGACATGGAGTCAGAATTTAGGAACGAAGTGGATGAAATAAAGGATAAATATAATGAAAAAGTTACTGATATGCTACAGCATATCAGGAATTTAGACTCTGAATTGGTGGAGAAAGGCATGTTGCTAAATAAAGCTTTAAGGTAATATACAAAATGAGCATGATGAGATGATGAGAATGAGCAAAATGAGCGTCGGTGGCTCAATGGTGCGGACTGTCGCCTTCCTACCAGGAGGGCTGAGGTTCCAATCCCAACACGAACCAATGTGTTTTCTAAATTATATGTACGTTATCCGACGCTCTTACGGTGAAGGAAAACATCGTGAGGAAACCATCATGCACGCCTGCGAAGAGATTCGAAGGTTGTGTGTGAAGTCGCACTGGGCCCGCGTGGACGACTAAGGCCTAATCACTCGGTGGGGACGTTTAATGAGCTGATGATGATGATGAATATACAAAATCAAGTGATATTGAATTTTTTCTAATAATTATATATTAAAAGCGGAACTTATTTTTAGGGACATCAAAATTCTCCAAGAAGAGAATACAAACTATATGAAGCAACAAAAAGAGAATATTGCTGCTGTGAATCCAAAGTTAGCCATAGCAGAACAAAGATTAGAAGCAATGCTTCAGGAATTGGTCAGTTTCATTACAAGATATAATACAAAGTTGGGCAAAGATGTATGATATGAATTTATTGAGATTAAGAGTTTTAGTATCTTCAAAATAATACAAAGTTAGGCAAATAGAAATGAAACTGATGATGATGTCATCTCATTTCCAGGTATCATCAGAAAGAAGAAACATACAACTGGAATGCGAAAAACAGTGCTTGGCTTTAGATATACAAAGGATTCAGGATATACACGCAAGAGAAATCAAACGACGAAATTGGGAAGAGGGTTTACTAAAGACTCATTCTGAAGAGATGAAGTATAATTTATCTGCAAAAGATGTCTTAATTACATAATTGTAAAACATAACTACAAAAATAAAAAAATATGATTACAGATTGCAAATAGAACATCTACAAAAATCATTGGATGAAACACATAACATGATTAATAAGCTTCAATCTATGCTAGCATCTCGAACGGAACTAAGCAACAAGTAAGTAACCATCCGAAAATTTTAAGAAGTTTGAAATTATTTTTTTCGTTGTTTTTGTTATGAACACAATATTATTCGATATTTCAGAATGGTATCAACAAAAGAAAAAGAATTGATGGAGCTGAACAGGCATTTAGAAAATCAAATGGAGCTGAATAAAAAGTATTTTTTAATACACAGATTACTGAAGTGTGGTCAAAACAAATTATTTAGTGCAATATTTAATATTCCTATAAATTATATGTTTACAGGTGGAAGGAGTCCTACGTAGAAATGACTGAAAAACTTAAAAAGCGATTAGTTGATCTACAGGAAGAAAATAAAGAGTTAAGAATGAAATTAAAACTACCTCATGTAAGCTCATCGAATCACGATGAAAATAGTAGCACAAGTTAGGAAGCTAGTATTTCTATCACAAATATTAGTTTTGGTATAAAATGTTATGTGCAATATTAGTAATTAAAATAAAACGTATTTAAATAAATTATTGTTTATTTGACAATTATTTACATAAAAGTTGTAACATCACAGTAGCTGTTTGTTGTAAAATTGATTTAATACAAACTTAATAATTAGGCAGAAACACACTCGGCAAACATGCTTGGGAACCAATATAATGTCTCGTTGGTTTCTTGCGTATCCACCCAAGCAAGACCTTCTTTCACCATATGATTAAGAGCATTCTGTGCTCTGGTGTCATTCCATCTAAAATCAATTATAATAAATAAATAAATAATTGATTATTATGTTTTTCTGCAATAGTAACCAACTTGTGTATTTATATGGCAATTTTACAGAATATTAATTATGCTAGCATTTCTTGCACATTCTATTTTACACAACAGCTTGTTTGTCAATTATGATCGTTTTAGGCAAACATCTAGGACGCAATAACAAACATATTACTATATGTCATGAGTGTCCAATGGCCCCAAAAACCGGTACCTATTTTTTAAACATCATACACTTACCCTAAGTCATCAGTCAAAATACTTGCAGACACCCAAGCTGTGCCCAAAGAACTGGCCTTTTGTAAAACCAAAGTCTGATCCAAGTTAAGTTCCCCTGGCACGGATTGCACTAGCCATTTTCCTTTAGTAATAGGCACAACAGAGAATCTGAAACATGAAAGATATTATCGTCATCCATCAGTAACTCATTGTCACTCACATCTCCACTGAGAGGCACAAGCGTACCCAGGTGTATAGGCCTTAGTCGTCCACCCAGACCCAGTGCGGTTTGGCCGACTTCATGTTTCCCTTCCTCTCGATGTTTTCTTCACCATAAAAGTGTTGGATAATATACATATAAATTCGAAAAGACAGGTATGTAAGTGGTGGAATTTGAACCAGCGCCCTTCAAATCTGAAGACAACAGTCCCCTCTAATGCATTAATGCTCAGAATTATAATAGTAATATAAAATTTGATCATGCAATGCAATGGTTAAAAAGACAGCTGCTACAGGATTTGGTATTCAATAGAATAGAATAGAATAGAATATTTCTTTATTTGCTAAAAAACATGGTATAAAAGTTGTACATAAAATTTAGGAGTGCACATGTTTCGCTATAAATAGTTAGCATGCAAATAATTATCAGAGTAAAAATATATTTTCAAGCTTAATTAAATGTCAAAATGGAACAATATTATTAACTTATACATTTATCACTTAAAAAGTCCTTTATGTCATAATATTTTTTTTTAATTTTTTTCATAAAATCACACATTTGTGTACATAGACAGGTCTTAGGTTTAGGTTCATCTTAGATAAACAATAAATTAACTAAATGCACAATTTTACTCAAAAAGTGTATGTGGCGGAATTCTGCCCACCGCAACAGTTGGGCAGAATTTCATTGATAATCATGTTATTCGCTACATGTCATAGTGACATACATAGAAGTATGTTTGTGCATTTGATTTTGTATGATTTTAATAACAGGTTAGAGTCTACATTTTAATGAATAATTTTAGGTCATAAATGTGACAATAAGTTAATATATGTCGACGACCCATTTGGTGTTGCGGTTGAGAGGTCGGCTGCAACACCAAGGGTTCCGGGTTCGATCCCCGGGCAGTACAAACATTTGTGTGCATGAACATGTCTGTTTGTAATGGTCTGGGTGTTTTCTATGTATGAATATAAAACAATTTTATATTGATATGTATGTATTTACGAAAAAAAAATGTATTTAAGTATATTTATCCGTCGTTTAGTACCCATAATACAGGCTTCACGCTTAACTTGGGGCTAGATGGCGCTGTGTGAATGTCAGTGGATATTATATTTATATTTTTATATGTGTGAAGTGTTTACTTGGGGGAGACTCTATACTGAATCGTCTAGGTAGGTACCACCGCAGTGCCAGACATAGTCCATGAAACAGTAGCTAGTGAAATTACCAGGTAAAAGGGACCAAACAATTCGTAGATAATTCTACCAGATTGTGTATCTAGTTAATTCATTGTTTATCTATAGGGTCTATGTATAAAAGTACATATTTTCCACAAAAAACCCCCAACTGACAATAACCAGAGGAAGAATATATCTACCAGTTGATATCATGACGGTAGTGACCATCCTATAGTATATTTGAAATAAATTACCCATTTCCAAATATTCTCAGCTTCTTTACAGCAGCCAACAGGTCTTCATTAGTAATATCCTGATGTTTCTTTGCTTTGCCTCTAGCTGCAATCAGCCTTGTACGTAACTCTTCCAATGTTATTAGTCCACCATTTTTATAATTGGTTGCTAGACACACTTCAACTATTTGTACACCCAACTCATAATAAAAATCACCAATACCTAAACAATAAATACAAAATGTGAGTTAAGAAACTGAATACATAAAATTATAAGTACACATACAAATAAAAAAATATGGTTTAAAATCACAAACCTAGGACTGACCAGAATCCTTTGCCTGATGCCAGTGGGTCTACACCTATAGCAGCACACATTTCTTGGAATTGTCGCCTGAACTGAGCATTTTTCTTAATTTCACTTTTATGTTTTGTAGCAAACTCTTCGAGATTTTCTCTAAAAACTTCTAATTGTCTCGACATTTGCTGAAATTGGTTCTCTTGGATTTCAGACCCTTTCTCACGGTATTTCTCCTGTTCTAATTTTTGCTTTTGAATAGCGCCTACGCCTGCTCTACGTCTCATAATGATATTTTGGAAGTATTAACAAAGTAACAAAAACTTATAAAGTTGTAGGCATAAAATAATACAATGGGAAAAGAGAATTATTTTGAGAAATGAATGTTTTGATTTTGATTCATGACTTTCATGACATTGTTTGACATTAGTGACAGCAGTGTTGCTACCTAGCTGAGTTTTAGAAAAAAAAAAAGGGCTAGCCCTTTTTGACGTCCCAAAAAGCTATTTTTCATGACCGATGAAATAGCAAAAAAGTGCTAATTAGCATGTCGAAAACTTCATATTTGCTAAAATTTTCAAGACAGTCAAAAGAGCTTGATTGCTCTTTTCGGGCTAAATTGTTGAAAATGGAGTTCACCTATAGTAAATAGTGCTAGATCTAGCTACAAAAGGGCTAAGGTGGCAACACTAAGTGACAGTATTATTTTTACGTCACTTTTCACAGCTTACATACTGTTAAATACATTAGGGGTAATCTTTAGTGTGAACGGAACGTAGGAAATGTTTATTTTTCAACACTTAGATTAACATCAAACTAACTATATAGATGCACAATCACGAAGAAATATCAATCAAAAAATTGGAATTCTACGAAAGTTTATAAATTTCCTAGGAAATTATTCAATTTGCGGTTCTTGTTATTTTACGGTGACACATACATTTTTGAGGCTGAGGGCCACCCGCGCTCGCCACTTGCCCGGTGAAACTGTTAAGACTGTCTGCAGCTATTAGACAGTACATAGTCCTTTAAAAAACAGTATATTATTAAAGGATCAAATAGTTCCAAAGTTTTAACATGTAGGCAACACGTAGGAACAAATTAAACTAGAGAAGTGTAAAACTTCATCAATGATTATATTACCTTTTAGTTTACTGTTTATTTAAGTATTAGCTATAAATAAATAATAACTGCTCAATTTTTGTTTGAATGGCATGAACATAAGCAAATTTAGATGTTTTTAGGGTTCCGTAGCCAAATGGCAAAAAACGGAACCCTTATAGATTCGTCAAGTCTTTCTGTCTGTCCGTCTGTCCCCTCTAATTTTTAAACTATGGGGTTGATAATACGAAAAAAATATATGATGTACATGACCATAAAATTAAACAACGAAATTTAGTTTGAACGTTTTTTGGTGTTAAGTTTTTTTTATACGTTATGAACGGTGAACCACAATTTTTTCATATTAAAGCTTAAGTAGTTGCCTAAGTTCATAAAAATAATTTAATTTTATGTTACTTGCTGCTGCGGAACCCTCCACGTGCGAGTCCGACTTGCACTTGGTCAATTTTTATTTTTATGAAATAGATTCCATTACCGGTTTACTGTATAAAATTAAGAAACAAATGAAACTGCCCGTTGGACCGACGATTTGAGGAGGGTGGCTGGTGGAAGTTGGATGCAGGCTGCTCAGGACTGGAATGGTTGGCGCTCATTTGGGGAGGCCAATGTTCAGCAGTGGACGATGGTGGGCTGATTGATTGATTTATTGATTGCTTTTATTACGAAGTGTATAAAATAAATAATAACAATGTAAGTAACGAATTTTTACGAGAGTAAAAATAATACTATGCAATTAATGGACTGATCTAAAAAAATAATTTTCTATCATTGAATCTTTTAATAATTGTTATTGAAAGATTATTGTCAAAACCCTTGATCCGTGGGGTCCTAGTGCTATGAGGCTTTATAAGGAAATTTCGATAGGTTAGTCGAAATCACAGGTGACCGAAGATCTGGCAGCTACCTTAGATCTGCCAGTATTTTCGAAACCTTGCCTAAAGGGATTTAATTTTTAGTGTTTATGCTTGGAGTCTCTCTTAGGGATAAGATCAGAAATGATTTAATACGTAAGAGAACTAAAGTTACCGACATCGCCCGCCGGATCAGCAAGTTGAAGTGGCAGTTGGCTGGTCACGTATGTCGCAGAACCGATGGCCGTTGGAGCAGACGAGTTCTGAAGTGGAGACCGCGTCTTGGCAAGCGTAGCGTAGGACGCCCTCCGGCCCGATGGACCGACGACTTGAGAAAGGTCGCTGGTGGAAGCTGGATGAGAAAAGCGGAGGACCGGGATGTCTGGCGCAAAATGGGAAAGATCTATGTCCAGCAGTCGACTGCAATAGGTTGAAGAGAGAGGGTGTAATATATTTTAATTATCATCTTTAATTTATTTAGTATTGTTTTAGTTTTATGTAATTTAATAAATGAAATTCAATGTTTAACAAAAAAAAATAAAGAAAATGTTTACATCGTTATGTTTGACAGTAATGCAATGCAAATATTGTTATTTGTTATTCTATCAATGATATTTAAACAATCACAACAATAAAAGAATCAATGACATCCCTGGTGGGGATCGAACCCACGACCTTTGGATTAGAAGTCCAACGCGCTATCCTCTGCGCCACAGGGACGATACTGAGACCGTCAAAATAGTCTTGTGTTATCAAAGTGTGTTGTTAACTATCAAAATAAAATCATTTAATTTAAAATATGTTGTAACAAGTTTTACTTTACAGTTTTCTTAAACAGATATAAAGATTTTCAATTAATATTATCCTTTCAAGTAAAATTATTGTTAATCGTTTACATTTACTAAAAAAAGGATTTGTTTTGTCGTCTAGGGTTACAGGATATGTCAACAAACAGTAGACGTCAAAAAATTGTTTGGGAAGTTTAAAATTGTAGTGACCTGTAAAATTTACTTTGTAGAAAAAAAATATTATGTAGACTCGAGGTAATTCATTTAATAGGTAAGAAAATAAGATAATAAAAAATGGAAGGTTGTATGATTAATGAAAGTCCTACTAACTATGTGGGAGACAACCACGTGAAGAAAACAGACTCAGCTTTGAACTTTCAAAAATTCATTTACGATTTGTTTGAGAGAAATGGTATACTTAACGACCTTCGTGCGTATTTACGCGGCCATATCGTGGACGTGTTAAAAAGTGCTCAAACCGGTGTGTATTAACATTATATCTTTGCAAAATTAGTATAATTTGTGTTGTCAAATCACAAATGCATTTAATTTTGTACTTAACGTTTCATCTTTATCATGATTTTGGCAGGTGAACCGCCAGCTTGCCAAAAACACTACACACAACGTTTGGAGCTCACATATCAAGCATTAAATATTCTAATAGCAGAATATTTATTGCGTTTGGTGAGTTGTTCTTGACAAACTAAATTATTTTACATCTTTTTAGTAACATAGAACTAACAAAAGATATAAATATAAGTTTTTATATTGCACAAATACTTATGTTATGTTTCAGATCTTTTTGGACCATTGTACCTGTGGTGTAGTACAGAATAATGCTATTTTATGCCTATCTAATCTGTTCTAGGACTTCAGTTACAGCCTGTCAGTATTTGTCTCGGAGATCCCACTGGCAAATATGGTTTTCAGTTTTGCAAAGAATTTAATGTCAAACAAAGGCAATTTTGAGGACCTAAAATTCAAGGAAAATGATGTGTGGTCGATTCTTAACTATTTAGGTAAAAGAACAAACTTTTAATTTATTATAAGTACTTGAAGCATTCCCAAACCTCGTGCTAAGCATGGAGATTATGACAAACCTCTTCATATTTGTGGTGTACACTTTAAGCATTGCAATGGACTATTATGTAAATTAAGTATGAGAACTCTACGATATTGCAAATTGTTGTTGGTAGCTCTTGGATGGGATAGCCTCCAACCAGCCCAAGTGAGAGTTTTATTAGAGGAGGCTTATGTTCATGCTGATATCGACGGTAAAAAGCGAAACTGCTGTAACCCGCATGTAGCTTATATGCGGGTTACAGCAATTTCACTTTTTACCATCTATAATGAGATCATGATTTTAGAAATTATGCTACAGGCTTCACACTTAACTTGGAGCTAGATGGCGCTGTGTGAATGTCATCGGATATTTATTTATTTATTGAAGATTTTATTTAATGAAATAGTATTTAAGATTTGAATTTTTATTTATTAATTAATTATTTTTAAAACATGCATATTACTAATTCTTTCACTGATTCAATTGAGGCGAGATTAAAGTTTTAGACACAATAGAGAGGCAATAAGGCATCTCCTGGCTCAAATCTCCTGGAGATGCTTCTACAGATCAGGCATTATGGTGAATGACAATATCTGGGTTATTTATTGTAATAACGGTGTTCAACTAAAGCTCTTATAATATTGCCACTTTCTGAAATTTATGAAACATTGATAAATACTTTTTCATTAATTCCAGGTATAAAATGTGATTCTGAACATGCATCCCTGATTGTGGAAATGTACAATGGCAAAGATAATCTTCCTTTGATCTATTGTATCCTAAAATGTATTCCTATGTACAAGAATGAGCCATGTTATGAAGAAAAAGGTAAATTATGAATACAATAGCAAACTTTGTTTTTGAGTGAAAAAGACATTGAGTTAACAATCTTGTTGCAAAGATTTCCGAAATAATTGTGGCCTGGACATTAATTTATAAAATAAATTAATAGATCTGTAGCAGCTAAACTTTGGACTAGTTTGATAAAATAATATTAGTGTCTGGATTGTTACAATGTAACAATTAATGTATAAAGTGTTGGTTATAGTTATAGTACCATACTTCAGAAGTACCATTAGCCATACACTTGGTACCCGTTACTTTAAGTTACTTATTACTCATTAATTAAGGGGTGTTACCCGTTAGCTAAGGGGTGTTACCCGTTAGCTAAGGGATGTTACCAGTTAATTAAGGGTGTTACTAGTTAATTAAGGGGTGTTACCAGTTAATTAAGAGTGTTACCAGTTAATTAAGGGGTGTTACCAGTTTGTTGAGTGGTGTTACCTTTTAGTTAAGGAGTGTAACCCGTTTTGTAAGGGGCTTTACTTGATAGTTAAGGGATGTTTCCCGTTATTTGAGGGGTGTTACCAGTTAGCTAACCTTGGCTAACTGGTAACATACCTATGTTACCAGTTAGTTAAGAGTGTTACCAGTTAATTGAGTGGTGTTACCCGTTAGTTAAGTGGTGTTACCCGTTAGTTAAGGGTTGCTTCCTATTAGTTAAGAGGTGTAACCAGTTATTTGAGTGGTGTTACCTGTTAGTTAAGGGGTGCTACCTGTTAGTTAGGGGTGCTACCCGGTTCGCAAGTCTTATATGTCGGTAGTTTATCAATCTTTCCTGCTTCAATCAGTCTGACTAGTGGCAACGATCACGGTGACGTGGGTCTAAACAGTAGGAAATCTTTTAACTGGATCATTATTTTTTTTTCATTTTTTTTACCCCTAATAAATAACATGAAGTACATAATTGAA
Organism: Leucinodes orbonalis; assembly: GCA_019425675.1. Classification (NCBI taxonomy): domain Eukaryota; kingdom Metazoa; phylum Arthropoda; class Insecta; order Lepidoptera; family Crambidae; genus Leucinodes; species Leucinodes orbonalis. The sequence continues at coordinate 23,188 of PQWD01014727.1, read as the reverse complement.
TAAATTTTATTTTCAGCTATCTTGTCATCAGAAGCCTGTGTTCAAGTGAGCGTAGCATCAAAATACCTGAGAAACGAGCGAAGAGCGCTAGCAAGGCCTGCTCGTATGAAAAATGCAAACACTATGTGTTCTGCAAGACCTGCCAAGCCAAGATTAGCAGGCTCAAAGAGAAATATAAAACGAAGAAAAAGCATATCATCAAGGTAGGTTTAGAAAGTAAAATTTTATCATCGTGTCGAACTCTAGCAGAAGAAACGCTTTTACCGGGCCAAAAAAGTCTTGGTCCCTAAAAGGGCTGTTTTCAAAAGATCGTGATAAATAAAATCTAAACGTGCGAATACGTTACAGTCAAAAGTAAAAAACGAAAACATTGCAACGAAATATAGGGCTGTTTTCGTTTACCTATCCGACGAATGATAATTGCATTTGTTGTTTGACTTGTTCAATCGTTAAACAAACGCACTAGCCGCTACAACAACGAGAAGCTTAGATAAACATTAAATATATAAACAAAAAGTGTCCTCGGCAAAAGACATCGCGTCAGTTGGGCAGAATTTTCATTTATAATCACGTCGCTTGCTACATATCATAATGACTTAGTGTGCTCGTGCTTTTGATTTTGTACCCTTTCTATGAATCGATAAGGTCAAAATTTTATTGAATAATTTTATGTCACGAATATAACAATAAGTCAACGTTGATATTTCTTCGTGATTGTGCGTTAATTCATTGTTGATCTAAGCCGGGATGTGATATATTCCTTTAATATAGATATAGGGGTGTAGACTATCTTAATAAAATGACGCATATGGTCCGAAAACGATCCCCTGGTCTGAAACCGACATCCTCCCCAAAGGAAGAAGTAACAAGAGAGAATAGATCCAGAGAAAGTTTTAAAAACTAACAGAAAATTCGCATTACCAGCACAAGTCATGAATGTTAGGTGTTTAAATGCAATTTTAATTTCAGAATATAGAGTCGTGTGAAAGAAAACCGTTGAACGTACAAACTCTGATGATGCGCATCGATTTGATGGAGCGGGACCTAGTCGACGAGGTTATTATGTTGTAAAATCATTGGAGTTTAGTTTGATAAAAATATTGTCAATTTATAAATGTTACCAAAAGTTTGTGTGTGGTTGGCAATCCTGTACCTTTGATATTTGTCTGTATCTTTGTGATATTGGAACGTTCGAGAATAAATCGTAGGTTTTTCTTGCTTGGTTTACACCCTGTACCAACATAAAATATTAAAATCCATTCGGTGGTTGCATCTATACTTAACAATTTAACCATCCCCGTTAAATGGTTATGTCTCACTTTCTAGAATTCATTGGTATTGAAATCTATTTTGAATAAATAATGTTTAAATTATGGTGAAAATATATTGTTACGAGCTGGGCTGTTCGATGATGGCGACTCTTCAAACCGGCTTCTGTCCATAGCGGCTTGTCGCTGGCTTCTAGTACGAACAACGTCCGTATCGTCCTTCGGTAGCACAGGCATAATTTATCCCACTTCTGACACCAAATGTTACGTGCTGGGGGTTCCGGATAAATTATTGCCAAACACGAAGAATAACACGGCAACACACTTTATTATTTAACCACTATTAATTACACACAACACTAATTACACTTACACTCGTACTAATTAATCAATTAACGCACGCACTAAAATCCGTAATTCACACTGCACACTATAACACAACACTTTCCGCACGCACACGTAATAATCACTCGTTAACTCTTCACACTGTTATATCACACTCGACGATCCCTTAGATATCGCTGTATCACTCGCTTCTTCCTTGTAGTCGCAGGTATTTCGCTCTTCGTTCGCTCTTGAGTAGAACACAAGACTGCCGGCGCACCCATCGGTCCGCCTTATATACCTGTCCGCCCGCTGAGCTCGAAGCGTCGACGTCATTCTACATAGTTCGCAAAATATCTAGAACATACTAGACTCTTTGCTATTTGACAATTCGCATGTCATACTCTATCGTGGACTGACGTTGCATATTAGCCGCCATATTTAATGTCATTTTAATTACGTGAATTCGTAACAATATTATCATCATTATTAGCACATACCACCAACATTCGCATTGGGCCCGCGTAGTGGGTTATGGCCCAATCTCCCCATAGTTATGCTGTATGAAAAGGTCTATGCCCTGCAGTGGGCCCTTATAGGCTGATCATGATTGGCACATGATCGCCCAAACAACTTGGCTATAAGGAGATTGGGCCAAAACCCACCGCCCCAATTTGGATTAGTGGTTAAGTATGGAAGCGATTGTGATCTCATAATACTTACAGATGTTCCAGCAACTCAAAGAAGTGTACGAAGCCGAAGTGAAATGATGAGGCAAGAAGAGGAGAATAAAATCAAACGGTCCATCGCATCGCATGAGCTGCTACTCCGGAAGCGAAAAGACGAGGTATGTTGCTATCTATAAGGGTTCCGTAGCCAAATGGCAAAAAACGGAACCCTTAAAGATTCGAAGTGTCTGTCTGTCTGTCCGTCAGTAAGTGACACTCTTTCTCCGAAATAATTAGTAGGTACTACACTTTTCAAACTTTGTTAGTATATGTATTCTGTGATCCGCTATAAGGTTTTGACAAGATACAATTTAGGGTTCCCCATACATTGAACTGGAACTCAATTTTTTTTGTTGTACCCACACATGTGGTATATCAATGTGTAGCTCTTGAAAAATTATATTGAGGTTTCTAAAATATTTTTTTTTGTTAAATAGTTTGCGCGAGAGACACTTCCAAAGTTGAAAAAATTGTTCCTGATTCCAAAGAGAACAAGCCGAGACAATTTCCAGGGAGCAGCGCACATTTCTATATGTCTTGTTAAGACAATATAGTAATGTAGACTTAGATAAACTTAGATAACTAGATGCACAATTACACTCACAAAGTTTCCGCGGCAAAACTCTGCCCATCGCGTCAGTTGGGCAGAATTTTCATTCATTTTACATGCCATAATAATAATGACATCAAAGTGTGCTCCTGCTTTTTTGATTTTGTACCCTTTTAATGACGTGTTAAGGTCAATATTTAAATTAATAATTTTGTGTTATAGATTGTGTAGTGCGGCTCTGACATATTTTGGTTGACGTTTCATCGTGGTTGTGCATCTAGCTAGTTTGTTTATCGAAGAAAGTAGAATATATATCTAATATTTTTTTTTTTTGAGATGGAGGAATCGTTCAAAGCCCGCGAAGAGGAGCTTGAACGTAACGTGCAAGAGAAGAAAAAGTTCCTGTGGGGATTGGCGAAGGCATTGCGGGAACAGCACGCCAACATGGCGGCGGCTATGCAAGCTGTGCGACACGAGACCGATCGGCTCTCCGTCAAGGTATTATTATTTGGGGTTTTAGGGGCTATTCAGGCTTATACCGACCTGTAGTCACTTCGACCTAGAAGATCTTTTGTGACATCATCTAAAAGTTGGGCACTTTTTAGGAAGTTCAGGACCCTGCCCAACTTTATAGGTTTAATGTCACTTGGGCATAAATGATAGTTGCCCAAGTAGATGTTTCGCTTCCATTGTAGAGGAATGCAATTGCAAATAGGTGCATCGGTCTCTCTCTCTCTCTCTTCCACGCAGAATCTGCAAGTTTCCGAGTTATCATCAGCTCATTATACGTCCCCACCGAGTGCAACGAGCCTACCCGTTAAGGGTGTATAGGGCTTACACGTCCACGTGGGCCCAGTGTGGATTGGTCGCGCAGGTTTCCACACGATGTTTCCTTCACCGTAAGAGCGTCGGATAAACGAACATATAATTTTGAAAATACATTGGTACGTGGCGGGATTCGAACCTGCACCTTCCAGATCGGAAGGCAACAGTCCACACAAATGAGCCACCGACGCTAAGCCTATCTTAATATATCGTATGTATCGTAATCATCAGCCAATAAAGTCCTAGCGCATGGCACAGTCCTTCCCAAACAGCTACAGTGATTGGGCCTTACAAACTAAGCGAGTCCTGTGCGGATTGGTGAATAAAAACTACCGCACTGAAATAGCTAAAACGAAATAATACTGCCTGCAAGGTCCAGTGGTCTAATCACCATCCCAATTGGGCCCATCGTGGTGGGTAATGGCCCTTCTTCATAGCTATGCAGGAAGTACTGTTATATGCACATTGGAAAGATATCACCGATGATGGGCCGGTCATGTAAGTCGCAGAACCGATGTCCATTGGAGCAGACACGTTCTAGAGTGGAGGCCGCGTTTTGGCAAGCGTAGCGTTGGACGATCTCCGGCTGGGTTATTTTCGAAATGTCTAGAGGAGGAGGCTGGGTGAGAAAAGCAAAGGATGTTTGGCGCAAAATGGAGGGTACCTATGTCCAGCAGTACATTGCATCAAGTTGAAGAGAGAGGCTGATAATGATGTCCTAAAATCGTATTTTTTAACAGGAAAACAGCTTGAAAACTCAGCTTTTGGAAGCGGAACAAGTATTGAGGGAGCGCGGCGAGGAAATGCGCAAACAAATATCCAGCGAGCTGCTCATCCTCGAAGAGCATTTAGAATCAATGAAGAGAGAGAGGCAAAACATTTACAGAGAACGCACGGAACTCGACAACATTAAAGCATCTAGAAACAATAACTGCATCATCAAAGATTTAAACAACGAAGAATTGAAGTCCCATTACGATCTGCTCAAAGACGAGTTATCCATATTGAAGAATTACTTAGAGAAGACAAAGTTAGAGCCAAAATGTGTGATTGAGAGAAGCACATTGACAGAGTTATACAACGTCAGCTCTAAGTTAAACATAGTGTTGAATAATGGGCATGAAGACGCGTCGAAGGTGGAAAGCGAGGATCGACTGCGGAATCCGAACCAAGTGGTGAACGATTTGAAAAAACAGAAGAATGTGAACTTTTGTACGGTTAGTGGCTGTTTCAAAATGTAGTAATACTTTGGTTTTTTGGATGAGTGCAATAAGTCGAGTTTGGGGCGAAATTTACTAAGGTTTTGACCATAGTTGTTGTTAGCCGTGTACATGCACATTGAGTTAGTGTGCGTAACCTCAAGACAATAATTACTCTTACCGCGTCCGATAGAGACTGAGCGCTCCTGACTTTGGTCAAAGTGTCTTCGTGAGAGGAAACCTCTATATCAGGAAAATGTTTTCCACTGTTCAGAAGAAAAAGTTATTTGCCCTTTACAACATAGGTACAAAGAAATAGTCCACATGTGTGGCAAAGTATCGCTAATGGCTATTTTTTTGGTTTAATACGAATTGAAAATTATTAAATCTTGAAAAATGCTTAGTTTTGAGACAATAGGGTTGAAAATCGGGTTGGACTTCTTGGGGATGCTTTAAATAATTGCATTGTTCGCCTTTGTACATTAACGACTGTACTTGTCAATAATCTTGCGAAAAATACCTTTAGATTAAAAAAAAACCGTTTTGGTAATTATATGAACGGAGTTAAGTTTGTAAACATGGCAAGATATCTGGATAGTAGTGATGTAACGAATATTTATCTTCAATATTCGCGAATGCGAATGTGAATGTCAAATATTTGACAGCTTTGACATTTCGTGCCGGCCATGTTGAAGCCGATCGTAGCCGAACGCCCGAATCGATACAGTTTGAATGAACGAAATTAGTCACAGAAAGAAAGTTCATTCGAAAAGTTTTGTTTTGATTTAAGGTTCTAAAAAATAAAAAAGGTTAAGTTTTTCATATTATGGAACAGTCAATTCACATATGATTTAATAAAATATATAAAGCTTGCTTATCTACTGTGTTATTAATTCATATGCATCTATCTATATAATAATTTCCTTTTAGTTTGTTAAAAACATTCGCAAAATGTTCGCATCGTTTTTTGCGAATGCGAATGCGAATATTCGTTACATCACTACTGGATAGTAGTTTTTCTTTAAAATTTGTTAAGAAGAACATAGACAAGGGGCTTTAGGTACCTATAATTTCGTCTTAAACGTCTTTTTTTACAGTAGTTTCGATTGTTTTCGTCATCATAACTGCAATATCAATATAATTATAATGTTAATATTAAGTATAACATAAGTGTTTGATGACAGCCAAACGTGGACGACCTGTACCGCGAAGGAGAGCGGTCGAGGAGTCGCTCTACCGTTTCCAGTGAAGGCATTGACCGGTTGCGGGAAGAGAATGAACGACTGAGGACCTTTGCAAGACAGGTTAGTAGAAACTGTAGATGACCCATTTGGTGTAATGGTTCAGACATCGGCTATCAGACCAAGGGTTCCGAGTTCGATCCCCGGGTAATACAAACATTTGTGTGCATGTACATGTTTGTTTGTTTAGCTCTGGGTGTTTTCTATCCATACTAATATTATAAATGTGAAAGTATCTCTGTCTGTCTGTCTGTCTGTCTGTCTGTCTGTTTGTTACGCTTTCACGCCTAAACGGCTGAACGGATTTTATTGAAACTTGGTATGTTGATAGTAGGTAACCTAGAATAGGTTTTAGGCTACTTTTATTCCCGTTTTCACCCCCCACTCCCCTAAAATGGGGGTTGGAAGTTTGTATGGAACATCCTGCAATTTTGGTAGTACGACGCTGAAATTTGGTATGCGGATTATATGTCACAAAAAAAAATATGGCATATTTTTTTTCAAAAATCACCCCCAAACCCTTCAAATAGGGGAGGAAGTGTCATATTCGATTTTTCGCAGTTTTAAGGTAGATTTTATTGAAACTTGGTATGTTGATAGTAGGTAACCTAGAATAGGTTTAAGGCTACTTTTTGTCCCGTTTTCACCCCCCACTCCCTCAAATGGGGGTTGGAAGTTTGTATGGAACATTCCGCAATTTTTGTAGTACGACGCTGAAATTTGTATGCGGATTTTGTCAAAAGAAAAAATATGGCATATTTTTTTTTTTCAAAATCCACCCCCAAACCCTTCAAATAGGGGAGGAAGTGTCATATTCGATTTTTCGCAGTTTTAAGGTAGATTTTATTGAAACTTGGTATGTTGATAGTAGGTAACCTAGAATAGGTTTTAGGCTACTTTTTGTCCCGTTTTCACCCCCCACTCCCTCAAATGGGGGTTGGAAGTTTGTATGGAACATTCCGCAATTTTTGTAGTACGACGCTGAAATTTGATATGCGGACTGTCAGAAACAAAAATATGGCATATTTTTTTTTCAAAATCACCCCCAAACCCTTCAAATAGGGGAGGAAGTGTCATATTCGTTTTTCGCAGTTTTAAGGTAGATTTTATTGAAACTTGGTATGTTGTAGTAGGTAACCTAGAATAGGTTTTAGGCTACTTTTTGTCCCGTTTTCACCCCCACTTCCCTAAATGGGGGTTGGAAGTTTGTATGGAACATTCCGCAATTTTTGTAGTACGACGCTGAAATTTGTATGCGGACTGTTTGTCAGAACGAAAAAATATGGCATATTTTTTTTTCAAAAATCCACCCCCAAACCCTTCAAATAGGGGAGGAAGTGTCATATTCGGTTTTTCGCAGTTTTAAGGTAGATTTTATTGAAACTTGGTATGTTGATAGTAGGAAACCTAGGATAGGTTTAAGGCTACTTTTTGTCCTGTTTTCACCCCTCAATCCCCTCAAATGGGGGTTGGAAGTTTGTATGGAACATTCCGAAATTTTTGTAGTACGCTGAAATTTGGTATGCGGATTATATGTCACAAACGAAAAAATATGGCATATTGTTTTTTTCAAAAATCCACCCCCAAACCCTTCAAATAGGGGAGGAAGTATCATATCCAATTTTCCGCAGTTTTTAAGGTAGATTTTATTGAAAGTTGGTATGTTGATAGACGGTACCTGAATATATGTGTGTATTTTTTTTAAAGTTAGGAGAAGGGGAATCTATTTAGGACTATATATATATATATATATATATATTTGTTCAGAAATTTTACCCAAAAACCTTAATACTGATATAATATATATAAATATATATGTAATTAGTGATGTATATATGTATATATATGTTTTTTTTAAATAGACCCCAAACCTTTAAAGGTGTGGGGGAAGCCTATGTATAGTTATATATATCCCCAAAATTGACCCCGAAACCTTTTAAATTGGGGGAGGGGGGGAGGGAGGGGATCCGTTTTTGGAAATGGACTCTAAAACCTTTTAACTTGGGCGGGGGAGAGAGAGACTTTACAAGGTAGAAAGTATGATGAATAGCCATCATACTCAAAACAAGTATGATGGCTATTTGTCATAACAATAAATATTGCATAATGAAGTTTTTGCAAACCGGCCCTTAAAGCCTTAAATAAGAAAAAGAAGAAGCAGTGTTGAAATTATTCTGTTTTTGTTACCAAGTGGATGGCTCCACTTTCCTGGTAACGAAAACAGAATAATTTTGTCATCCGAATTTAACGCGGGCGAAGCCGCGGGCAAAGCTAGTGTATTGGGGACCACGATATTTCTAGGAACACCCCTGGAGCGCCCGCGTGCAGGTCTCAGACAAAGTCCAATACTGCATCGAACGGACCTCTCTACTTCGACCCATCGCCACGGGACTTACCGTCGATCCGGAGTCCATTCCTCGAAGCATCATTTACGCAGAGATATTAAGGTGCACAAACGTAGCCGCAAAACGGCATGTGCACACCCTCGTCTTTACCCATCTGATCCAGTGAACGGAGAGACCGATACAACTGGAACAGGTTCAGGAATGATGGTGCTGGCAATTATAACTCGTCCTCTATCATCGCCTAAGCCGTCCACCAGGCCGTGCTATCCCGCTGGGTCGGCCAGCTCGTTGCTATCTGCGTTGAGTCGCCCTTCCCACCGGAGACTTGTGCACTAAACGCGGGAGTATCCGCATAATACCTGCCTGAACGACAGCCCTCGACCAGGTTTGCCCGCGAGTCGACGCGGTTTACCGGGGTGTGGCGCTGATATGCACTACAGCTACTTGAGCCACTGGCGAGAGTTTGCAGAATGTCTGCGTCAGTGGAAAAACCCACCTCACACTAACGCTTGCAATACACCCAATTGATTGTTTGATTCCAGATATCGGAAGACGAATCCGGCGGATCGAGTCCTTCTGAAGGGGAGGAAGCATACCTAACAGCATCCGAACACTCGGAGGGCGAGGAAGTGGTCCCACCAGAGCCTGACGAAGAAATGCATGAAGCCAGCGACCGTGCTATAGCTGAACCTTTTATCTATGGGTAACACTTTTTTGAACTCATGATTCTTTTTAAGTAAACAGGACGGTCAGGACGCTCGCCTGATGGTAAGTGATACGCTTGACCATGACAGAGCGGCATTAAAGGAGACCAACAACTGATAGTTATAATTCTCCATTAATACCGCTCTGCGCTCTTTACCAAGACCACAGATGTTAAATCTCTTATAAATAAATAAATATCCACTGCCATTCACACAGCGCTATCTAAGCCCAAGTTAAGCGTGAAGCCTGTAGAATGGGTACTAAACAACGGATATACAACTTATATGTTTTTGTAAATTACTACATATTAAAACATAAAAACACCCAAGACTAATTAACAAACAGAATGTTATGCACACAATGTTTGGTCTGCGGGGATCAACCCGAACACTTGCGTGTAACACCGACGTCACAAACCGTTTACACTAAATGGGTCGTCAAATTATACCCGGTCATTTCACTAAAATGAAAAACACTTGAGTACTAGTGTGCCGGTCTAATCTATGGCCGTTGGAGAAGACGAGTGGAGACAGCGTTATGGCAAACGTTTAGGACGGACCGATGGATCGACTTATGAAAGGTCGCTGGTGGAGGCTGGATGAGGAAAGCGGAGGACCGGGATATCTGGCGTTGAATGATGAAAGAGACTTGTCTAGCAGTAGACTGCAATACAAATTTAGTCTCTCTCTCTCTCTTTATATTTTTAACCATGAACACTTATATTCTTTAAACCAACGGAAATAGACTGCAATATCTACTTTTTGTTTATTTTTTATCCTAAACACTTTATTCTTTTAACTGCCGGAAAGCGAATAAGAAAATAAAGACATCCTATTCAACCTATCCAGCCCATGTGGCATAGGTCTCCCCCATTTTGCGCCAATATCCCGGCCTCCGCTTCCTCACTAGGCTCCACCAGGACCTTCGCACAGTCGATCGGCATCGGGCCGGAGGCGTCTACGCTACGCTTGCCGAGACGTAAAATAAAGACATATCAGAAAATAAATTGTGTCATTAAAACCCATGGATTTATTGATGAATGGTCAAGCCACGACAAGTCCCTTCTTCAAGGGTTCTAGGTTTGATGTCCGTGTAATACATACGTATGCAGGTACAAGTCTGTTTGTATTGTACTAAGTGTTTAATAAGTTTAGTACCGATAGTACAAGCAAGCTATTTGCTTAGATTGGGGCTAGCGCCGGCGTTGTGTATATTATATTCACAGAAATTCCATAATATACTAATGTATTTTAAAAACTTAACATTTCTCAGTTCAGATAGTTTCAAGTCTTTAACCGTAAACTTTTTATAGTAACCGAATCTTTTAATCTACTAAGAGTAAACATCATTTTTTAAACTTTGTCAAGTAATAGCCACAAAGATCTCTCATATAGTGTTTCCTACTTTCGACAGTGAGGAGCCTAGCAAGATGGACAGGTTGGTGTACGAGGCGCTGGTCGGCACTGACATCAGCGCGGATCAGTTCCCCAATGTTTACCGATGGCGGCATGCCGTTGCATTATACTCGCCTACTGAAAGGGAGAGGTACGTCTTAAGAGCCATATTGACTTAGATAAACTATAAACTTTATGCACACTGCATAAAGTTTATAGCTTATCTAACTGCAACTTTATCTCAATCTAAAAGTGTCCGCGACAAAATACTTCCGTCGCGTCAATATCATTCATAAGTTCAAGTTTTCATCCATAATCACTATTTTTTCGTTTTTTTTTTCCGAACTGACTACTGGTTTTGGTCGCAGATGGTCTCTACAGCTTTACCGGGTAATTGGCGAGCGCAGATGGCTCTTAGCCTTAGGTTTCATAATCACGTCGCTCGCTACATGACATCGATGTAGTATGCTCGTGCTTTTGATTTTGTACCCTTTGAATGACGCTTTAAGGTCAAAATTTAAATGTATGACTTTTTTTTTCGAACTGACTACTGGTGTTGGCCGCAGATGGGCTTTACAGCTTTACCAGGCAATTGGCGAGCGCAGATGGCTCTCAGCCTTAGGTTTCAAAATCACGTCGCTCGCTACATGACATCGATGTAGTATGCTCGTGCTTTTGATTTTGTACCCTTTGGATGACGCTTTAAGGTCCAAATTTTAATGAATAATTGTAAGTCATAAATATAGCAATGACTTGTTGTATGTTATGACATAAAATGTGTTATACGTATGTGTCAAGCGGCTCGATCATTTTTTGGTTGACGTTTCTTCGTGATTGTGCATCCAGTTGATTGTTGATGTAGGGTTTGGAGGCATACGGAGGAGCCTGTCTCTCATAACACAGGGGAACCTTTTATGGGAGCTGTTCTTAATATTTATTGTAAAATTATTCCAAAAATAAATATTTTTCTTTCTTTCTTTATCACATCCAGCATAAGACAGTCAGGGACTGTTAAAGTAACTAACCGTTGTTGTTCAGTTGGCAGCCAGCTTGTGAAGACAGCCCATCGGTGTCGTGCTACAGCGTGGGTTTGAGTCCCATGCCTCGCCACCGACGTCCTACGTCTTGTTCTACGCCAAATCGGGAACAAAGTGTACGCGAGGAGAGAAATGTGCCTTTACAGGTTTGTATGATAATTATACATATTTTAATTAAAATAAGATTTGTTTTGTAATTAAAGAAGCTTTGCTGGTGTCATATCTTTGTATCACCTATTATTTTTATTACTATACTTTGCTCTACTATTTGTATTAAGTTTTTGGATGATGACATCTGTAAGTCTTTAGGAAGTTATTCATAAATATATATGGTATATTGTTAAATATACAAGTACGACAAACTATACCAAATAATTTTTAGAAAACCTTCAGTGTTTTAAAATAATAAGAGTAAACATCAGATTTAAGCGAGCGAAGCCTCGGGCAAAAGCAAGAAGTTTATATAGATTTATGTTTCATCATCAGGCTCATTAAACGTACCGCCCCCGAGGGCACGAGCTACCCGTATAGGGTTTGATTTAAGGCCTAGTCGTCCACGCGGGCAGTGCGGATTGGACGACTTCACACACAACCTTCGAATCCTCTTTTCGCAAGCGTGCATGAAGTTTCCTCACGATTGTTTTCTTCACCGTATGAGCGTCGGATACGTTACAATATTTCGAAAATTCGGAAAAATACATTGGTACGTGTTCGGATTAAACCACAGCCCTCCCGGTAGGAAGGCGACAGTCGACACCTGACTGAGCCACCGACGCTGTGTTTATGTGTATATTATTACTAAACTATACATTTTTAATTATCAAATGTCTTCCCATATATACACCGTGCGGGAAACCTGTGACCTGCAGTGGTACGTTAAAGGCTTGATAATGATGTAACTTATTTTTGTGTTACTTTTTCAGATGTCGACATGGCTTAGGGTAACCGGACCCAACTCGCCGCGATCGGCGCTGGCTGCCAAGAAAGTGGGAAACAACATCAGTTTCGGCTTTTAAATGTATTTAGTTTATTTGTACATAGACACTATTACAGTTTTTAACATGAACATGCGATTAACGCTCTTAATTTCAAAATACATAAGGGTGATATTGATCGGATATTTTGTTTGCGATTGTACCAAGACATTATTCAGTCACATATACGCGATTAATGCACTTAATATTAAACAACATAAGGGCGATAATTGACCGCATATTAATGTTAGTGACTGTACAAAAAAATGTAGGTTTGCCAACGTTTTGTTAAAGTTTCAAAAACTAAAATAGATTTATCCCCTACTAATATAAGTATCGTGCCAATCAATAATAAAATAAAAAATAAATGACATAATACAATTATGTGTTTATATATAACATTAATTGGTTGTAAAGAAAGTTGATAGGAAATCGCGAAACGTATGGCAAAGGTACATACTCATTCAATATATTCTATTACTCATACTGCCTAATGTGTACTTCTATACAAGTCATGGACGAAGGTTACTCGTAATGTTTAAATATATTATGTTTGGGAAAATATTCATGTATTTTATTCAAATACAGTAACATAGTGCAGTGGACAGAAAACTTACACATCAAGGACAAACCTTCCAATCTTTTTTCCAAGTAATTATTAATGTTTGCTAAGTTGTGATTGTAAATGGCATTAAGAGATTTTTTAATTAACATTTATTATTCATATATATGTTTGAATTGGATATAAAAAAATCTTATTTTGAATATGGCGATGGAAATTGCACTCGATAGTTACGGCGTAAGTACTTTTAGGTGTATTTAGTTTGCGTCACTAGATTTTATTGGATCGTCCAGTATATGGATACAGTCCAACTTATTTACACACAAATTGATATGTAAACTTAACGAAAACGAACGAATTATGTGTAGTTTGAAATAAAATGTGTAATTTAAGTTGTTGAAGCGGTCAGTTTGTTGTTTGCGGATTATATCCGTTGATTTTAGTCACAGTAATCTCAAGTTATGTTGTCACTGGTTGGTTGTGTGTTGGCTTTGCTAGCTGCACTTGTGTTCAATGTTTCTATTATCTAGATATGAGTCTAGTTTATTCTCTCCATATCATAACCTATTAATGACAATAATGTTAATTCTACTGAGTATAGCATTTAATTTGTGTAGACCTGTGTTCTAGCCACGTCTGTTTTGTAATTATAATTGTGTGCAGTTGTTGCCAAATAAAGCAAGTGGAATGTTGCACCGATGCGTTTACGAATGTTTGTACTTTTATATTTGAAAAGAGAAAAATTGTATAAAATAAAAAATGTATGTTTTATAATAATAATGTTTTAATTCACAATGGACATTCGAGCAAAAAATTAAATTATGACTGGTTATTTCACTGTAGTTTTATTTACACGTACAATTTATGTGTCCCAAAAGTTGTCGTCCTCGGAGTTTTTTGGCAATGATATTGGGGAGTTGTTGTATTCGGAGCGACTATTGTAGTTGTCTACGTCCGCTGAAAAGTCGTCCGGGTAATCTTCGCCATTCTCGCCATCACTAGAATCTTTTATCATATCTTTCGATATATTTAACTCCATTTCTATGCTCGACCGTTTGCTAGCGTCCGCGTGGAAGATAGCGTCTAACACGTCGTTTCTAGTTAGGTGAGCCGCTTGTTCCGTTGACATGCTTCTCTCAAGTTTGTCTTGAGATTTCTCTACAGACTCCTGTTTGGGGCTAACTATTATCGTCATATGTGTGGAAATCTGTTCTTTGTGTATTTCGCAATCGGAAGCGTCGACGTCTCTCGTTTCAATCGTACTCTCGACTATAAGCAACAGATCTTGTTCGTTCGAATCTGGAATCTTAAGGCTGTTTGACTCGCTAACATGCTCCACTTCGACGATCAGTTTACTTGCTTCTTTCTCGCTCTTGGGCGATTCGTTTTTAACAATAACTCCTTCGATTTTCTGCTCGATTTCATCCTTGTCTTTGATGTTGTACATTTTGCTAATGTTATCTTTCAAAATTTCTAGTTCTTCATTACTTTTTACGCTTCTCGCAGATTTAATTTTGGACTCTGTCGACTCCTTTTCACTGTCTGGAGCAGTGGAGACTTCTGTTGGTTTTTCGAGACTCTTTGTTCGTTGAACGGGTGTCTTCGATATTGGAATGGATTTTTGGGAATACAGTTTTCTGAATTCTGACAGAGGTGTTTCTAGGTAGTTTCGTCCCATCTTTCTCGAATCTCGTCAGTTTCAATTTTGGAGTAGGCGGACGGAATAGTCTTCGACTTGCTTGTTTTGCGAGGACTTCCAAAATGGGAGGCGCCCGCGTTCAATTTGTTCTGATACTCAAAGAGGTAGTGGTCGAAGTTTTCCCCCGTTTCACGTCTATGTTTAACGGTGCTCATAAAAGGCGTGTCATCTAATCCTGGCATAACATCTATTCTACGGCTCGATAATCTCTTTTCGATGTCTGTAAATAAAAGAAAATTAATGTGTCTTTTTCTAAGATAAATTAATGTCCTTGAACTTAAATGTGCGGCAGTTAAGATAAAGAATACATAATTGAATATAATTACAAAGTCACGTGGGCACCTAACACACAAGACACAGCCATCTGCGCTCGCCACTTGCCTTCAAGGTCATCGGCGGCAGTGGCGTGCACTCCACAAATAAGCAGTGCATAGCCTGTGCGTCCAGACAACCCGGAAAATCGCCAACATATTAAATGGTTCTCACTTATTCGCCTATTTTACTCTACAGATTTGAAACCATCGGCGATTTGTTGTCAATTTGTCAAATATGTAAATTTATTGTTTTTCGATTAGTGTCATTTTGCATACACTACTCATCTGGCACTGATCTGCGGCCATCAGCAGTAGTCTGTTAAAAAAACCTAAACGTACCTAGAGCCTCAACTTCTGTCAGGAGCTGTGAGGACCGCCCCTGTCTAATCTCACTCTGTCTCCTCCTGAAGTCCAGATACGACTTCTCCACAGCTTCCGCTTCAATCTCCAACTTGCGAAGACGCAACTTTGCCTCCTTTAGCACGGCATTGGGGCTTTTCTCGCGTTTTATCGTCGCTGGTTCTCTTGTATAGTTTTTGCTGTTGAATATATATTTCTTACGAACGGATTTATGTTCACAAGTTAAAAAAACAAAAAAATAGTCGGTTGGTCACTTCAATACCTAAATAAAATCTTAAAGAAATTTTTAGCTTTAAATTCACTGAAAGTTATGAATACCGATATTTCCTCAGAATATAATGAGAGTTCATCATTCATCATTTCAGCCTTTGGTCGTCCACTACTGGACATAATTAGAGTGAAAATAGAATAATTGTCTCATTTTACGCTTTAACCAGGATTTCAGACACAATAGGAAATCAATTGTTTATGTTTTAAAGGGATAGATTAAAGCGGCGGTTACACGGTTAACAGTCTACGAAGATGATGCGTTTGATAGAATTAAAGAAATATGGCTACATTAATGAGCTCGTTCTGTACTGTGAGGATATAATATTTATTACTTGGTTAGAAATTGGTAACATCGTGTTAAACAAAAAGTTAGGTTAATCGTATCCCTTCTGGGCTAGACCCGACTAATCTTAAAAGCCTTGGCGGGGTTATGAGATTAAGAATTCTCACAAAATAAAATACGCAGGCAAAAAGAAGTTACCTATTGATACCCGACTGCCGAAAGAGGGTAATTATTTTGTTATTTTTGAAACAATAAAATTTGGAAAGATTTTTTACTCAGTATTTTTAGATAAATTTAGTAGGTACCTACTCAATGGAAATATTGATTCAAAATAAACTTGGTTAAATTAGAAATTAAATTAATATAATAAGCTTACTATTAAATTTAATAAAGCATACACATATACATCAATAACTTACTTTTTTAATTTCTCTTTGGCTTCCCTCAACACGGATTTCGGACTCTTTTCTCTTGTTTGGTGCGTTTCCATATTGCGGTTATGAATTTCTATCTTTGGTCTTTCACTGAAAAAATAATGGCTACAAAATATGGCCTATGGGTAATGCGTCTTATTACACTACAGAAAAACAAAATTAGTATATAAGTATGTTTAGACGTCGGCCGGAACACCAAGAGTTCCGGGTTCGATTCCCGGGTACAAACATTTGTTTGCATGAACATATTAAATAATTCTCACTTATTCGGTCATTTCAAAATATCATCATGATGAGGATGATGATATTTTAACTTGCCTTCCGATCTGGAGGAGGCAGGTTCAAATCCCGGCTTCTTTTCGAATTTTCGAAATTATATGTACCTACGTTAATCCAACACTCTTACGATGAAGGAAACCTGCGCACGCCTACGAAGAGATTCAAAGGTTGTGAGTGAAGTCGGCCAATCCGTACTGGGCCCGCGTGGACGGTTAAGGCCTATACACCCTATACGGGTAGGCTCGTGCCCCTCGGTGGGGACCTATAGTGAGCTGATCAAGAACTCTTAGACATAAGCAGACCTGATGGTTGATATCGCCACACATCGACACTAACTTATACATTAACACGTATCAACTGATCTACGAAGCGACTTTGTGCCTCTTATAAAATTACGTAATACAAGTTTATATTAATTATATCTTACCGTGTCAATGGTTCCGCTTTGAATTTAAACGGCTCGGTAACACACGGATCTTTGCTATCTTCTTGCGCAGGCGAAAGGTCCTCGGCCGTCGAGTCCACTTTACCTAAAATATCAAAAAAATATTTTTCATTTATTTACAAAATAAAAATAAAAAAAAGAGCTTTATGTATAGTATAATAACAATCACTACATAGTATAAAAATAAGTCTTTAAAACTACGCAATGGATTTTGATGCGGTTTTTTTCAATAGAGTGATTCAAGAGGAAAGGTTACATTATTATATAATAATATAATATCCACTGACATCCACACACTAAGGCCTATACACCCTATACGGTAGGCTCGTGCCCCTCGGTGGGGACGTTTAATAAGCTGATGATGATGAGTCACTTTCACAATGCGTTCTCCCTGGCGATCCTAAACTCAACCCTTTGACCGCCAGAAACGCCTTAAAGCGTCACAAACAACAGATTTTCCATTGTGTCCAGATTCCTAGCGGTCGAAGTGTTAACTCACACACTTCGATAAACATTAAACTAACTCGATGCACAATCTCACTACATTTTTTTTTATTCATAATCACGTCGCTCGCTACATGTCAAAGTGACTACTAGTATGCTCGAGCTTTTGATTTTGTACACTTTAAAGCCAAAAGGTCAAAATTAAACATGAATTTATTTCATACATATAACATAAAGTCAACGTACTGTGTCAGACGGCTCGGCCACAACACCCGAAAATCTAATTAGACTGGACCAAGCCCGCCAAGGTTATAAGACAGTCCAGTGTCGCAATTTATTTTCGTTCTTACCTGTGAAAAGTTATTCTATTACTTGGTAAATTTACAGATTCATTGCAATGATGGTATGGGAAATGGCAAACATCATGCGAGGCGATCACTCGCCGGTGTGTCGGAGGGCGGTTCGCCGCGTGACTTATATTTTTAACCTCGGCTGGAGGTCCGAGGCGCTCCGTCTCACACAGCCCGCGACGTGACGTCCTACGATTGATCCCCGGTATTGCCGCCTACGTCCACAACTTTGTTATTGGTTTAAATGTTCGCATCTCATTGGATAATAATTTTGAAAATACTAGCCAATCCTAATTGAAGTTATTATCATAGGATTGGTTAATGGTAGATCGTGTATGGATAGGACTTATTAGCCAGTAAGAATGATTATAAAAATTGTATATATATGCGTAAGGTTTCAAAATAAATTAATATTCAATATTCAGCAATCGGACATCGAGCCTTCATTTTACCCGAGACGAACACCCCCAACAATGGCATGTTACAATTGCCAGGATGCATTTGAAAAACCGTAATTTTTCTATATTCGTGGTCTTGACTGGTCCAGAGAGTAACTGCGGCCCAGTATGTCTTGAGCTTACATTGTCGCACTTTAAGCGCGGCTTGTCCAATCTCTTGTATTGGGAAATCTGTGGCTCGGACATTTTCGGGTTGATATTTTGTCGTGATTGTGCGTCTAGTAAGTTTATTATTTATATAAGCTCACACATAAAGACTAGACAACGGAGTCAATTTCTTGTACATATTTTTTCCAGACAATATAAAATCTAAGTGTCACTGGCCATTGTTTACGGGCTTTTTGACGACCCATTTGGTGCGGTTGAGAGGTCGACTGCAACGCCAAGGGTTCCGGGTTCGATCCCCGGGCAGTACAAACATTTGTGTATGAACATGTCTGTTTGTAATGGTCTGGGTGTTTACAAAAAAAAATGTATATAGCGTATGTATGTTTACCCGTGTAGATACCATAATTTTACAGCTTCACGCTTAACTTGGGGCTAGATGGCGCTGTGTGAATGTCATTTTTTTATGATTATTTTTTTCTATTGCTACGGGATTATTATTACTTAATACTTTCCCATTATTACTTCATACTTTACCATTATTACTTCATACTTTACCATCCCGTGGAAACCTTTCCCGCTGCAGATGAGTTCTTTGCTTAACTACGCCTCCATTAGGGGATGTGCGCTTACGCAGGGCCCGCCATTGATCTATTAGATGCCTGGAATGACAAAGGTTAATCCATTGAAGTAACATATTATTTTATAGGTATTTTAGTGGTCGGTTAGAATGTGGGAATTGGTTGAGACGTCGGCTACTACACCAAAGTCCGTTGTTCGTCCTCGGGCAAGTACAACATTTGTGTGTATGAACATCTCTGTTTGTATTGGTCTGCGTGTTTCTATGTATGTCAAGTATGTATTTACAAAAACATATGAAAAGTTTGAGACTAGATGGCGCTGTGAGAAAGTCGTTGGATATTTATATTATTACATGTTTATAGTACGATCACCAAAGAAGACAAAATGCGGCCGTCTGCGCAGACACTAATGAACAAAAACTTAATCAAATAATATTTATTATAATGAACTCATAATCAAATTTATATATAAATGTCAGGATTAAAAGGATCAATGTAATTAAACATTAATTCAGCCTCAAAAAAATTACAGTTATAGTAAATTTAATTCGCATGTCCTCGAATTGCATGATTTCCTCTATCGTGGAAAGTTGAGATCGATGATTTTGCGTACGCGGCCTGGTCCTTGCACTAAACATCATCTAGATACTTCAACATCAGAAAAATCGACAACGAAGAATCCTTCAACTCGGATTCTTCCGCCATCATCTCATCCACGATGTGATCACTTTTATGTATTTCTTCTATGAATTTACTTTGTCACATAGTTTTTTCCATTCTTGTGGGCCCCATATAGATAACTTTTTCTTTTATAAATGAATTACGCAGCATTATATTCCCACTTTACGTTTTTGTCTACTTACTACTTTTACGGAGCCCAAGTCATTTCTATAGGATTTAATCCGGATGGTAAGGTGGGAGACGTTGAGAATCATTTATGACCAGTTCTTTTCAAAATTTTACTCTATAGAGATTTTTTTAAGCGTAAAGGATTTATATTTTAATTGTTACTGAAACAATATTTTTCTTCATAAAAACATAATCAAATCATTGTAGAAAGTATAACAGAATAAATCATGGGATATATAATCAGGCACAACAGTACGACATATTTCGAAATATAGCTAATGGTTCTGTTTTTCTATTCAAATTAATGCGATATTTTTTATTATGATGTTAGTAATAATTCATTAAAGTGGGTATATGTGATTTAATTTTTCAAACAAAGTTGCAAGACTTCGAAACCTTGCCAACAATCTACTTACAAAATTAATTAAACTCGTATTCATCTCTCGCTTTTTCGAAGAACATACACTAGAGAATTTCAATAATGCTCGGCAAACAAATAAAAAAAAACAATAATAATTAAAATGCAAACGAACAGTTTCTTTCCGACTGTTTCTAGAGTACTGTCAGCGCGCCAAATCAATATAGACGAATAGCGATTAGAGGAACCTTGCCTCAGACGCCGCCGACATGGCGTTGCCCCGCTCTTACATATTACTCCGCCCCTCTGCCGCCATACCCCCAATAGGGACCTAAAAATGACTTCTGCCATAGTTTCTTCGTGAATCGACATATAAACAACGAATAAATATACTTAAATACTTTTTTATAACTACATACAAATTTATATAGAAAATACCCAGACCAATACAGACATGTTCATGCACACATATGTTTGTATGCACAGACATGTTCATGCACACATGTGTTGGTATCACAGACATGTTATGCACACATGTGTTGGCTACAGACATTGTTCTGCACACATGTGTTTGTATGCACAGACATGTTCATGCACACATGTGTTTGTATGCACAGACATGTTCATGCACACATGTGTTTGTATGCACAGACATGTTCATGCACACATGTGTTGTATGCACACATGTTCGTGCACACTTGTTTGTGATGCACAACATGTTTCATTGCACACATGTGTTTGTATGCACAGACATGTTCGAGCACACATGTTTTGTAGTGCACAGACATGTTCATGCACAACATTGTGTTGTATGCACAGACATGTTCATGCACACATGTGTTTGTATGCACAGACATGTTCATGCACACATGTGTTTGTACTGTACCCAGAGATCGAACCTTTGGTATAATAGCCGACGTCTGAACCTGGTCTGAATATTGGTCATACCTTCTATTATCTCCATGGCGGTCTCTAAGTACGCCTATAAAAGGTAATATATCCCCGGGCAATAATATCCGAGGCTGGGCGTTCGCGAATACGCTCATCTCCTCACCAGCCCCCTTCTGCCAGCCCACAGAGTTCCCGCTAGCTGCTGTGTTCAATCTGAAATAGTTTAATAAATATCTACTGATAAACACACAACGCCATCTCGTCTCGAACTGAACCCACTGTAGATAGATAGATAGATAATTCTTTATTGCACAAAACAAATTAAACACTTAACAATTGCACAGGAAAAAAAGTTACAATTGGCGCCTTATTACCTAATTTTAGGAATTTCTTCAGACAGTATCCAACTTATAATAGAAGAGGACATTGAAAAGGTATGCATACATAAAACAAGAAGAGAAAAACAAATAACCTAATATACTATACTAAATACATACATATGTAACTATCAACTTAAAATATATAAATACTGTATTGGTTTTTATGTTTGTATTTAATCAAAATTCATTGTGAGCAATAAAGAGTCTATCAATTTATCTATCTATAAAATAAACACATTTGATCAAATAAATGATTTAACTTAAAACAATGAGGAAATTAGACCACAGATACATGAAGACCACAGATAAAATTAGACCATAGAGACAATAAGATCATGGAGCCATCTCACCTTCCCCACAAGTCCCTGTATTGCCTGGTCTAGCGGCGCGCCTCGGACGCTCGCTCCACGGAACCTGCGCGCACCAGCTCCGCCCTCAGTCTGGCTTGCTGCGACGATAGTTCATCGATATGTTCCCTTTGCTGACAAACCAAATACATTGCAGTGTAAGCAACCCCCCTCACACATTTACAAGTTAGTATAGAAGCGTAGTCGTAAGTTTTTTTTTATGTTGTAAGTGTACAGGACGGTCTGGACGCTCACCTGATGGTAACCATGACAGAAGCTATTATTATTGAGCCAACAACTGATGAGTTGATTATCCCTCCATCAATGCCGCACGCGCCCTACACTCGAGACAAAGATGGTAGGTCTCTTTACCCGTAATTTTACTAGTACAGTGCGCTCATCCCGAAACACAAAAGTGCATAACACTCCTATTTCACGGGACGATATCTGGCACTGCGGTGGTATCTACCTAGACGACTCAGTATCGAGTCTGCCACCGAGTAAAAGTAAGTTTTTTGATTGAGATCAATATACCAGAGTGCACTCAGTATACGTGTTATCATTCAGACTCCTGGAACCCACATTGCAATATAAACGATCTTCCTATAGACATGATATGAGGAGGCCTGTTTTAAACCACTTTAATAGATGGTAGACTCGATACTGAGTCGTCTAGGTAGGTACCACCGCAGTGCCAGTGCCCGTGAAACAGGAGTATTATGCACTTTTGTGTTTCGGGATGAAGGCACTGCAGCTAGTGAAATAACCGGGTATGAGACACCTAACATCTGTCGTCTCGGTATGAGGCAGTGCGGCATTGATGAAGAATAATAACTGTCTATCAGTTGTTGGTCTCCTTCAATGCCGCTGTCATGGTTAGGCGTATCACTTACCATCAGGTGAGCGTCTTGACCGTGCTGTACATTATATAAAAAAACAATATAAACAGACAGATCATGCACACAAATATTAGTACTGCCCGGGGTCAAACCAGGAACCCTTGGTTTAGCTGACGTTTCAATTGGAACACCAATGGGTCATTAAAGTTATCAATACAAACAGACCAGACGCCTACCTTTGTAAATAGAACTTTTACTATAAACACAAAATTAAAATACCTGATAGGGTGTGATAGCATTGAGTCGTCGACGCGTGCCACAATATTTTTATTTTGTAAATACATATATAT
>PQWD01014725.1:0-22588 GCA_019425675.1 Leucinodes orbonalis | reverse complement strand
TATAACGTGACCTCAATCACGCATCATTATCATGATTATCATTATATAAGTCCACTTCAGTATTTTCTTCTTCGTGTTTTAAGCTATAATTTTGGGACGGTCAGTGCGCTCACTGATGGTAAGTTACACTTACTGACCATTACGTTCACTTCATCATCATCATCAGCTCATTAGGTGATTAGACTACAATCGTCCACGAGGGCCCAGTGCGGATTGGACGACTTCACGCACAGCCTTTGAATCTCTTCGCTGGCGTGCGTAGGTTTCCTCACGATGTTTTCCTTCTTCGTAAGAGCGTCGGATAACGTAAATTTGAAAACACATTAGTACGTGGCGGGATTTGAACCTGCACGCTCCAGATCGGAAGGTTCAGTCCACACCAATGAGCAACCGCCGCGAATTTCTTTTTTCAATCAATTTTATAATTATTGTTTTCGTAATGCCAAAGACTTCTAAGTTGTAAGATTATACAGACTTTGAAAAATGCTTCAAATTGTATTTTCTTGTTTGTTTTGAGTTTTCATATGATTAATTATTGTAAGTATAATTAAATAAATATATTTTGACTATGATCAAGTTCAATTGGAGTAACAATCCAACGCGTATACGTTAAATGCAGTGCCGGATTAAGACTATCGGGGCCCTAAGCAATCCACATTTGTGGGCCCCTGTCAGTATGTCAACAGGAATTAGTAGCATAGCGCAGTAGTTGACAATAGGTAATGATTTTTCACTTTGTGAGTGTTAGTTTTGTCAGTTAGGACAAACTTCGTGCTTCGGAGGGCACGTTTAGCCGTCGGTCCCGGCCGCCTTCGAATTGTCGTTAATCAAAAACCGCGTCAAAGGCCGTGAAGCGGTTTCAAAACTCTAAAACAGGGACTTGTGTGGGGTCAGTCCACTCGCTAAGAAAAAGAACAAGAATTTGTCTTTAAAAAAACCTACACGATTAAAAAAAACAAGAGTAACATACTCGAATCCGCGCACTACGAAAAAAACGCAAGTCGATTTTGCATGAAATTATTTTTCGCCGAACATAATCGCAGTGCGCTACTATTGAAAATATTGTATTTTTTGTAAAATAAGATGAAATATATTAAACGTACCTTGGAAGTGGAGTAGGTGCCACAAAAATAAAACGAAAGTACCTATATTTAATTATTTACAAAAATGCGCCTTGCGCTTTTTCGGCATTCACTGATGATGATTTCCCAGTAAACCTTCTGTTCATTTTTTTTGCTTCGTCGGGGGCCCCCTGGACGTGGGCCCTAAGCTAGTGCTTAATTTGCTTAAGGGTTAATCCAGGACTGGTTAAATGTACCTCATATTGTACGTTTTGAAATAATAGTGTACCGCATAGCTTTAATAGTAGAAGAAAGGACATACTTGCTGTTACAAAATAGACTAAGCAGTCAGTAAACCCTTGTAGGGTTTGTAGGCAAATTAATTAAAATATTCAATAAAATAGATACTGAAATGATAGCTAGAACGAACACATAAATACAAAATTATACGTAAATCATATCTTTGAGAATCTACACTGTAGAATTATCTTAAGGACGAAAATAAAAATAATGATAAGTTTAAATATACGTGAAATTATTGTCGATTTGTTCTACTTAGTTTTTTGCCGAAGTCTTCCCCGAGTCCTTCAGAAGGATAAACTTTCCGAACCGGTGGTAGATTCAAACTAGTTTCAACTTTTTAAATTTGATAGCAACAGTCATGAAAACATTTTGAAAAGTTTTTAATATAGTTTTTAATAGTGTCATGTAAGACTTTTTTAGTTTTAATAATTTGAAAGAAAGAAAGAATTATTTATTTGACACACAATAAAATATATACAACATTGAGAAACATAAAACTAATAAAATTAAGTGCCAAATAGAACTTCCTTCAGCATTTGTCCTGGCACACTAAAAGCGTTTATTTTTTAAGTGTTTAGGTTGTGATATACTTATATTGATTATTTTCTTTTAATAAACAAACGTTCGTATGATTTGATATAATAATTGTTTTGTATATTATTTTACACAGAATATTCGTGCTTTTGTTTTGTCTCGTTTATTACTTACAAAATTCCATCCAGTCAGGAAACCAGCTCTGTACGTGTACAGCTTCCGTATCTGATCATCCGGATGGTTGACCAGTTGGGAGCTTATAAAGTTCGCATATAAACCCGTGTGTGCATGGTGGATTAGCGAAAAGATATGCAACACCGTCCTCCAATACAATCTTGCCTCACTCTTGTCAAAGGCTTTCTCGTTCTCCGTGATTAGAAAACATAAGATGTTGTAAAATATATTCGTATCCTTCCATATTACATCCATTTTGTCGCACTATACACTTTTTTACTAATATTGTATAAGCTTATTTTTATATGTATTTAAAACACTAATTTATTGTAATTTAATTAAAATCTAATAAATAACCTAAAATCACCCGCCGCTGTAGTTTCGGGCGATGATTTGAAATTTATAATTTAGAGGGAAGGTAGACCTATTTATGTTAACTGTGTTGCCAGGTTGTTAGTTTTTACCCCGTTAAATTATAATTTTATACTTTGGTGTTATTCGATCAACTGTGTCGAATCGCATTGAATATGATCAGACGTCTCCTGGAGCTGCAGTAACAAACCGATAAGGCTTAATAATGTTTATCATGACACCCTCAATTATCATTCATTGATGGAAAACCGTCACTGATAATGAAACGAGAATGAATGTTCAAATATTATGTTAGTACAAATAATAATTATGTTGAGAATAATGAAATAAATATAAAAAACATAAATAAATATCCACTGACATTCAAACAGCGCCATCTAGCCAAACTAAGCATAAGCCTGTATTAAGGATACTAAACAACGGATAAACGTAATACACCTTTTTTGCCAATACATATATTATACATAGTAAACACCCAGGCCAATACAAACAGATGTGTCCATGCATACAAATGTTTGTACTGCCCTGGGATTGAACCCGGCACCCGTGGTGTAATAACTGACGTCTCAACCATTACACCAGATGGGCCATCACAGAATTAAAATCTAAACTTCCAAACATAATAAAAAGAGACTGAAAATGTCTGAGGTCCAAACTTTTATAGTTTGGGACCGAAACAAACCCAATGATAGATTTTGAAAACAAAGAAAACTACGTTTTGGAAAATTCTAATTTACCTTCAAATAGGGTAAAATTACCCGACTTCGAACTGGCAACACTAGCCATATCAGTATCACTCGTAATACCCGGGGTCGCCGGTTCAACAATCGTATGACAGACGGACGACCAGACTAACGTTATATAAGAAAAGTTTTATCTATGTTTTTTGACACGTGTGATAGGTTATTACACCTAGGTTCCGGGTTTCATCCCCATGTAATACAAACAGTAATGTTATTGTCAGATTTTGTTATATTTAATTGATCTAGGTAAATAACCAGAATATATGAATGGCACTGTGAAATCTTGACTTTCGTCAAATTATCAAGTAAGTCAAGTAAATCATCAAGTCATCATCATCAGATCATTTAACGTCCCCACCGAGGGGCACGAGCCTACCCGTATAGGGTGATTAGGCCTTAGTCGTCCACGCGGGCCCAGTGCGGATTGGACGACTTCACACACAACCTTCGAATCTCTTCGCAGGCGTGCATGAAGGTT
Source organism: Leucinodes orbonalis (assembly GCA_019425675.1). Lineage (NCBI taxonomy): Eukaryota > Metazoa > Arthropoda > Insecta > Lepidoptera > Crambidae > Leucinodes > Leucinodes orbonalis. The sequence continues at coordinate 18,923 of PQWD01014725.1, read as the reverse complement.
TCCTCACGATGTTTTCCTTCACCGTAAGAGCGTCGTATAACGTACATATATTTTCGAAAATTCGAAAATACATTAGTACGTGTCGGGATTTGAACCTCAGCCCTCCCGGTAGGAAGGCGACAGTCCACACCACTGAGCTACCGACGCTCTAATCGTCAAGTATTTTACATTATTGGATTTCAAATTATAATCATACGTCCACCAATCAACCATGGGTAAAACTATAGTAAACGTTTAGGTTTGGTTTGAAAATCATTTATTTCCCATTAAAAATTTTAATAATAATATTATAAGGACGAAGGAAAATTTCTATTAAATAGAACTAAATACTTAATTTGCTATTCATAAGATTTGCAGCAAAACATTATTAACTACATATTAGTTATAAATAGTCCGCATAACAATTCGGTATTCTCCACCATTCGCAAAAATACCAAACCTTATTTTCATAAAAGTGCACTTTTTTTTACATGTCGTTTCATTGATCACTTTTGTTTATTTGCAATATTGTATTTTAAAATACACTGAAACCAATAAATATTAGGTCAATTGATGTTAGTGAGCAATGACGTCACGTTTTGACAGTTCATAAAAGTGCGTCAACGATTAGTGGTGTCAAATACCCAATTCTTAGCTTTCTACCTTGAAAATTGCGGAATGCTCCATACAAACTTCCAGCCCCAGTGGCGTGCACAGGTAATAAGGTAGGGTATGCAAAGTGGGTGACACTTATTGCAAAAACAATAAATTACTTTCATTTTTGACAAATTGAGTGCTGTTGATGACAGCAGATCGCTTAAGGTTTCAAATATATAAAGGAAAATGAGCGAATATGTGGGAATCATTCAATATGTTGGGGATTAACCGTGTTGTCTTGACGCACTGCTTATTTGCATAAACAGAGTGCACGCCACTATCCACACCCTACTTTAGGGAAGTGAGGGGTAAGAATTAGACAAAACGTAGACTATGTCACTTTCCATCCCTTCAACTATCTCCACTTAAAAAATCACGTTTACTCGTCGCCCCGTGTTGCCATGAAAGACGAACAAAAAGACACACTTTCACATTTTTAATATTAATAAGGATTACTACCTTAATCTATTTAGATGTTACATGTTATAGCGTCGGTGGCTCAATGGTGTAGACTGTAGCCTTCCGATCGGTAGGGCACAGGTTCAAAATCCCGCCAAATACCAATGTGTTTTCGAATTTTCGAAATTATATGTACATTATCCGACGCTCATACGGTGAAGAAAAACATCGTGAGGAAACCAGCGTCCACTTGCGAAAGTTATGCGTGAAGTCGTCCAACCCGCACTGGGCCCGCGTGGACGATTAAAGCCTATACACCCCATACGGGTAGGCTCGTACCCCTCGGTGGGGACGTCTAATGAGGAGATGATGATAGGAATTATATCTATTCGCTATCGCAGTCCACTGCTGGACATAGGTCTCTCGCTTTTTGCGCCAATTATCCCGGTCCTCCGCTTCTCTCATCCAGCCTCCACCAGCGACCGCCCGGTCGGTCCATCGGGCCGGAGGGCGTCCTACGCTACGCTTGCCGAGACGCGGTCTCCACTCCACTCTTCTGATAGGAATTGCACTTACAAAGTTCCAATTGGTCGCAAAAACTGCACCATGGTTGCAAGAGTCCACGATTCTTGTAGTCTTGTTCTTCACTGCATCTGAACATACCATTCCACCAGTCACCACCGCAAATACGTGGTGTATGATGAACAAAATATGGCTGAACACCCTCAGCATCATGAGGCATTTCTCCCATCTACCCACACGAGTTAAAGAACCCGATTCCAGATCTAACGACTCAGATTTTGTAAGAAGACTTTTTATTGAGAAAAACATTTTTGGTGTGGTGTTTTTTCAAGCTGTTGGCCCGTAGCCTTAGAAATATACACAACTAGCCTAAGGGCATCCCAGTGGAACTAAAAGATCGGCTTAGGGCGTTGTGGGGAGGTTTCTTGAAGATACTTCCAATGAAATCATTTTTATTTATTAGTAACTTGTTTTAAGTCTTTTTATTTTGTTAACTCATACAAAAAAGATATTATTACTTTTGTCTTTATTTAGGATTACACACAGGGATATAAGTAGTATAAGTCTTACTAAGTTTAGAGCACAGATTTCCCAATACAGGAGATGGGGCAAGCCGCGTTTAAAGTGCGACAAATGTAAGCTCAACGAGCATACACTGGCTGCCAGTTTACGCTCTGTGAGACGAGTCAAGACGCACGAATATTAGAAGAAACTACCGTTTTTTTCCAAAATGCCATCCTGTGCGTAAGAACCGAAAAGAAATTGCGACACTGGGACTGCCTATAAACTTGGCGGCTTGTCCAGTCCAATTGTATATTCGGACGTCTGTGGTTTAGAGTCAATGTGCAACCAGCAATATTATCCACATATTTATAAATTTAAAATTTAGTTACTTCAGAGTATTTTTTGTTTTAGACTAACATTTTACGATTCGACAAAAAAAGTCAATTATAAGCTTTTCTTTCATAGTCACGTTGTATTTCACGCCTGTCAATTTAGGAATATATGACAAATATATCACTGATACAAATCACTGTTTTAATATCGAACCGACCGATCTCCCGGATCACTTTAAACGGGATGCACTGCACTTTGTATTTTAGATTTTGTGATCACGCACAGTCACGCGATATTTTGCCCCCGTCAATTTTGGTTCACATGACAAAATATCACAGATACAAATCACTGTTCCGATATCGAACCGAACGGACTCTCTGACCATCTGCATCAATATGCTCAAAAGACGCTATGTATTTCGGATTTTGTTATCCTGTTATATTATAAGAAACCTGTATGACCTCATACTGAGTTTGGATTTTTCAAAAACCCAAGGACCAATTAATCTGACAGCAGTTTGGTTTTTGAAGTACTAATTATTTTTGTATAAGTGGACGGGACGGTCAGTGCGCTCACCTAGTGGTAAGTGATACGCCTGGCCATGACAGAAGCAGTGTTGAAGGAAATTAATTACAGTGGGTAGTAATTTTGTTTTCAGTCAACACTGCAGCACCTGTCACCTGAGACGACAGATGTTAAGATTCGTCAAGTCTATCTGTCTGTCTGTCTATCCGTCCGTTTATCACACCCTTTTCTCCGAAACAATAAGGACTACACTATACAAACTTTGTAAGTATATGTATTCTGTGAACCTCTGTAAGGTTTTAACAAAAAAAAATTAACAAAAATTTTGGGATTCCCAAATGTTGAACTGTGTGGGATATCGATGTGTACATCTTGAAAAATGATATTGAGGTTCCTAATACTTTTTTTATAAATTGAATAGTTTGCTCGAGACACACTTCCAAAGTTTAAAAAAGTGTGTCCCCCCCCCCCCTCTAATTACTAAACTATGGGGTTGATAAAATAATTAAAAAATATGGTGTACATAACCATGAAATCTAACAACGAAGTTAAGTTTGAACGATTTCTGGTGTGTAGTTTTTTATACGTCATAAACGGTGAACCACATTTTCTCATATTAATGCTGTTGTTAGTAATTTTGTTTTCTATTTTATGTTACTTGCTGCTGCGGAACCCTCCACGGGCGAGTCCGACTCGTGCTTGGCCAATATTTTTAAGTAAAAATATCACACGAAATTCTCACTATAACAAGTTTAATAAACTTAATTGATGCATAAGGAAAAATTCCAACGATAAAACTAAATAGAAACTTGTTGGTAGTAGTTACGAATGACTTGGGGTTTGTTATTGGATTTTCCATTTATATGGAGTGATGGTAATTAATTATATACATATATATATAGAGCGTCGGTGGCTCAGTGGTGTGGACTGTCGCCTTCCTACCGGGAGGGCTGAGGTTCAAATCCCGACACGTACCAATGTATTTTCGAATTTTCGAAAAATATATGTACGTTATCCGACGCTCTTACGGTGAAGGAAAACATCGTGAGGAAACCTTCATGCACGCCTGCGAAGAGATTCGAAGGTTGTGTGTGAAGTCGTCCTATCCGCATTGGGCCCGCGTGGACGACTAAGGCCTAATCACCCTATACGGGTAGGCTCGTGCCCCTCGGTGGGGACGTTTAATGAGCTGATGATGATGATATATATATATATTATATATATATATATAATCATTATTTACTAGGTGGTAGACTCGATACTGAGCCGTCTAGGTAAGTACCACCGCAGTGCCAGATATCCCGGGAAATAGAAGTGTTTTGCACTTATGTGTTCCGGAATTAGAGCACTGTAGCCCTTTCCTCTTGATAGGCAGCGGCATGGCTTTGCCCTTAGCATTGCAGTTGTCCATGAGCGGCGGTTACCGTTTTCCATCAGATGGGCCGTTTGCTCGTCTGCCTACTTATGAAGGCATAAGAGACGTAACATCTCTTGATGTCGGACGCAGTGCGGCATTGATGGAGAATAATATTTTATAGCGGGCAAACGAACAAACGGCTCATCTGGACACACATATATTTCGTATCACCAGTTCAGCTCAGGAAATATCTCTGGCAACAATTTTGTATCTATTTGCAGTTGCTGGTCTCAATCAATTCAGCTCTGTTATGATCAGGTGCCTCTTACCATCAGGTTAGCATCCTGACCCTCCTATACACTTTTGTTGTATAAAAAGCCTATAACGTCCCTCCGCAGAGTTTCCGACACAGCAGGGAACATTGGTCAGTAAACTTCAAACCATTACAAAGTAGAAACTTACAAAGAACATACATTTTTATTTAAAAAAAAAATCTAAAACATAATATATATTTATTCTAAATTAATTATTAATTACTTTATTAAGTAATTACATTATTAACATGGACACTGACTGCGGGATTGGTCCACAAGTTCAAAGTCACTCAACGCGCAATGGAGCGAGCTATGCTTGGAGTCTCTCTTAGGGATAAGATCAGAAATGATTTAATCCGTAAGAGAACTAAAGTTACCGACATAGCCCGCCGGATCAGCAAGTTGAAGTGGCAGTGGGCTGGTCACGTATGTCGCAGAACCGATGGCCGATGGAGCAGACGAGTTCTGGAGTGGAGACCGCGTCTTGGCAAGCGTAGCGTAGGACGCCCTCCGGCCCAGTGGACCGACGACTTGCGAAAGGTCGCTGGTGGAAGCTGAATGAGAAAAGCGGAGGACCGGGATGTCTGGCGCAGAATAGGGGAGACCTATGTCCAGCAGTGGACTGCAATAGGTTGAAGAGAGAGAGAGACATTCCTAATTTGACATTCATAAGTGTCCATCAAGAACATTATTGAAAGTCAAATTTGATTCTACCCATAGATATAGGATAACGCGCTAAATCTATAATCTATTTGCAATTTTACCACCTAAAATACAGGGTGAAATTTTATATGGGACTTTTCGCAATATAAGCATCATTAAAAATAATGATGTTTAATGAAACGAAGCGACAAATCGATGAAAAGTCATACATTGACGACTACAGTAGCGTATTAAAATAAATTTTGATCCGAGTTCTCTTTTGGAATTTAAACCAGAAAAGGATAAACCATGCTATTCCGAATTTAACGCGACCGAATCTACAGGCAAAACCTAGTATATTTTTATTTGTGACTATATCGAAACGGTTCAGTAAGCCATTGCTATCATTCATAAAGCGCCATCTAGACCGTTTTCCACAAACTAATACACTACTACGAGTGGCATGATAAAAACAACTTATTCTCTGATTCCCGCGATATACCCGATTAGAGTTATAAGATTAAATTCTCGCAAGACGCGCGACGGCGGCGCGGAAAAACATTGCTTAATTTTTCTAAAATAAAAGCAATTTCTAAAATAAAAATTGTCTAAGGTTTTCCTTACACAGCTTCCTGCCAAAAAAGGCTCATCCAGCCTTTTCAGAAATTTTGAAAATCGTTATTTTGGCATAATTTGACAGTTCGCGCCAACGCGTGCGCTTTTTTTCTCGATTGTCTATTATTTTTCTGTACCAATTTAAATTATACACAGTAAACCTCTCTTCATTATATTATTTAAATTAAATCCGCCAAGCCTAGAATATCCCGTACATGTACCAGAGATAATCGTATACATGAACAAAACATTATTATTTTTTCAATATTACAAACAGACACTCCCATTTACTTATTTATTAAACTCCTTCCGATGTAAGTATAAGAAATATATTTTAAATTTACAAAAAAAGTAATTAGTTGCATATTTATGACTGTGTTTCCCCCTATATATATGTGTGTGTGTGTGTATATGTATTTATATTATGACCGCACATTTTATTTTATTTTATTACTATTATTATTTTTATTATTCATTTTATTACTATTATTAATTGCTCACTTAAGTTCCGACGCTATGTTACCCTAGTTTATGTCATTATTGTTAACTGTAACTGTTTATTTAGCTAATACGTTTGTGTGCCGGTAGTGGTCTCCCACTCGAGGCACCTACGGAAGACCAGTGTCGAGGCGCCTCGTGTTGCCTCCACATATGCTGAGTACGTGCCTTTTCAGTGATACTATTATTTTTTAAGTAATCGAATGAAAGGTTTTTATGTTTCTGTTTGTGATTTACTGTATTTTGTTATTGTATATGTTTTCACTGAATAAATATTTACTTACTTACAATTTATTTCTATATATAGATGTCTAAAATATTAAAACAACGCCATCTAGCTCCGAACCATAGCAACTTGTTTGAACTACGCATCTACCTTATTAAACGTCAGATCTAAGATTTTTTTTACCTACATAGTATAAAACAAAGTCACTTGTTTTATCTCTATGTCCGTATGTGCACTTTATTCTTTAAAACTGCGCAACGGAATTTGATGCGGTTTTTTTAAATAGATGGAGTGATTCAAGAGGAAGGTTTATATGTATAATAACGTCCATAAATAGTGGAGAAATACTGTTATTTTTAGGTTTACTACCTGTAATACAGGCTTCACGCTTAACTTGGGGCTAGATGGCGCTGTGTGAATGTCAGTGAATATTTATTTTTATTATTATTGGGCCATTTCTTCGCCCTTTAATGACTCGCAGGCGTGCATGCAGGTTTCCTCACGATGTTTTCCTTCACCGTAAGGGCGCCGGATTAACGTAAATAAAATTCCGAATGTTCAAAATACATTGGTAAATGGCGGGATTTGATCGTACACCCTCCCCACGCCAATTAGCGCTTTAATAATTCTATAAAAACATATTGAGTCCATATTACTGACGTCTGAATTGCATAAACACGTGCATGCTGAACTTTACGCATGCGATTTCAGACCTTAAACGCAAGTTTCAAAGGTCGAATTGTTATCGTACTTTTTTTAACAAACGCAACCAAAGGTAAAGGAAAAACCTGTTAATAGGGTTTGGTTATATTTACATCGAGATATTTTTAGAACCTAACTCCGTCATCAAAACAAAAGTCTTTGACCGATTTGTCTTGCCAGTTATATAAATTAATAAATATCCACAGACATTCACACAGCGCCATCTAGCCCCAAATAATCCTGAAGCCTGTATTATGGTACTAAACGACAGATAAACATACTTATATAATTTTTTTGTAAAACATACATATTATGCATAGAAAACACCCAGACCATTACAAACAGACATGTTAATGCACACAAATGTTTTACTGCCCGGGATCGAACCCTTGGTGTAGCAGTGTAATAATTATATAAAGGTCGTCGTTATAACTTTTAGTCTTTACTAAGATTCAGAAGGGAGCGTATAACCGATGGCCTATGGGGTGGAAAGGTTCTCAATTGGTGTCCACGTATCGGGAAAGTAGCATAGGCCAACCCCCGACAAGTGGAAAATAACCTTGTTAAGGTGGCGGTTAGCAGATGGGTCAACTGCTAGGAAATCATTAGGGGTGGCCTTCGTTCACTGTTTTTTTATATTATTGTATTATTGAACGGGTGGTCAGCTCGCTAAAAGGTGTTAAGTGATTCGCTGACCANGGTGATTAGGCCTTAGTCGTCCACTCGAGCCCAGTGCGGGTTGGACGACTTCACACACAACCTTCGAATCTCTTCGCAGGCGTGCATGAAGGTTTCCTCACGATGTTTTCCTTCACCGTAAGAGCGTCGGATAACGTACATATAAATTTCGAAAATTCGAAAATACATTGGTACGTGTCGGGATTTGAACCCCAGCCCTCCTGGTAGGAAGGCGACAGTCCACACCACTGAGCCACCGATGCTCAACTACTACTACTTAATATTTCATAAATATATAAATACTTCATAAAATGAGATTATATAACAGATCCTGTCATATCATCAAATTCAACTAGTCATAATCATTAAATCATTATGTTTAATAGGTCATTGTGTTTAAAAGGTGTTGTAACCGTTTGCAGTCATCAATGCAAGTTAATGACAGCAATTATGATGACCTCGTAATGGCATGATCTGGATTACTAGAGTTCTAAGTTCATCATCATCAGTCTATATCGTCAAATTGCAGGGCACAGGCGTTCCCACACAGCATTGTTCTCGGGAGATTGGGCCGTAACCCAGCACGCGGGTTCAATGCGGAATAGTGGGTGTAACTGACTACCATCCTAAGGTTGTAGCCGGCACCGACGGCGTCACGGGACAAACGAACGCACGAAACATCTTTCTTTTCAAACAATCAGGTGATTCAAGTGGACCGACAACTTGCGAAAGGTCGCTGGTGGAGGCTGGATGAGAAAAGCGGAGGACCGGAATATGTGGCGCAAAATGGGACCTATGTCCAACAGTGCACTGCGATAGGTTGTAGAGAGAGGTAATTCAGTTTGCAATGTCCTCAACAAACTTGGAAAAATCAAAGTGATAATGCAGTCTTACCAAGATTCAAACCCACGATCCCCCGATTACCTCATGATCTAAACCAACATTGAACAAAGTAGACCAGGCAGGCAGTTAAAAAAGTAATCTATTCCTTAACTCTCTGAGCGCCAATGACGCCTAGAGGCGTCAGGAGCAAAAGATTTTCTATTGTCTACATCCCTGGCATTGAAATGGTTAAAAACACAGTCAACATTATTGTAGCTTGTACTTACAAAATATTGTGTATGGGACGGTCAGTGCGCTCACCTGGTAGTAAGTGATACGCCTGACCATGACAGATGTTTTAAGTGATAAATATAGCACTACTGAAATTTAAAAAGCGGTAAAATATAACCCCATACCGTGTAATTGCTACAACACATGACATTGGCGGAATCGTGGCTAACACACTATAGCCAATAACTTAAAGCAGAATAACAGTATGTAGTCATTATTTTCTGTCAACACTTCCCTGCGCACTTCAACCTGCTAGCTACTCGTTCAGTGTTCTCATCCCGAAACACAGAAGTCAAAACACTCCTATTTTACGGGACGATATCTAGCACTGCGACGGTTCCTACCTAGTCGGCTCAGTGCTCAGTCTATCCCCTAGTAAAGTACTTACAAAGTTCCAATTAGTTCCATAAGCAAAAGCAAATCTTCCTGCTTTGCTCAGTTCTTCGTCTTCACAGTTAATAGCGATGTATGAGAGGTATAATCCATACAAAGATACCACACTATGGTGACAAACACACACTCCATGAAAAATTGTCTTTAAACACAATTTGCACTTGTTTATTTTGGGTTTGTTCTGATCTTGGGGTTTTGGCGGGTCAATTCCCAATTCAATGTCTTTGTTATTCATGTCTTTAAAATTATTCAATCAAAAAACACTTCACAAAGTTTGATTTTTGAAGTCAATATTTGAAAACGGGTTAAAACACTTTTGCGTTTGAATTGAATATTTCCTCAAATCCACTCACTCTGAGATTAAAGTTAGGTACTTATTTATAATTTATTTATCTCAAATCAACACTAATTTTGATGACAAATATTATTATTATATTGAATTGTAAACAAATCAAAAAATTAAGAAGTCATTGTCAATATTTTAATAAATTATTGATTAACACATTTCAATTTACAAATTAATTTGTACTGTATTTAATACGATTTCTTGTGAAATACGATTTTGAAGGTCTTAATCCACAATCACAGTCTATAAACCTTTTACATACGCAATCTTATTCAACTTTAGTTCTAATTCAATCACAAAACGTCAACAAAGTCATTTCTTCATAACTACCCAACTTTTGACTAATAAACTAAGTCACTTATTGTTAGTGTAAACCAATAAATAAAACTGATTTCAATCTGAGATGAAACCAACTGCACGATAACAACTGAACAAAGAACACCGTATACTAACTAACATTTCGATGAAGTATAAAATATAGGAAGTGACTTCATTTCAAAATAACAAGTTTTACTTTAATATCATTATTAATAAATGAATTAATAACTATTAAATGCGAAAGATATTTAACAAATTGTCAATGTTATTTAACTGGAATAGTTAAAGGAATTTGACTACGTTGTTTTAATTTGCCTATGTCAGTGCATTTAATCACGTGCTAATTTGTTTGTGTGTGTGTTAATTAAGGTGCGAATGTGTTTACTGACGCAAACGCGTGCATTCAATGTGTGCTAGTGTGTGTTGTTTTTATGCACTTTTTTATTTTTCGCATGCAGCTGGCCTTGGTGTTTAACCGGAACTTAGTGCAGTCTCTTAGCCCTTCTCTCTCTCAACATATGTCCACTGCTGTATAGGTCTCCCTTATTTTACGCCAGATATCCTGGTACAACTTGTGTTGTTTTCAAATTACAACGCTATAGTTATCAAAACAAACAAAATAACAACTAAATAATATTATCAATATATTAGTGTTTATACGTAGCGTAGGACGCCCACCAGCCCGATGGACCAACGACTTGCAAAAGGTCGCTAGTGGAGGCTGGATGAGAAAAGCGGTGGACCAAAATATCTGGCGCAAAATGGGGGAGACCAATGTCCAACAGTAGACTGCGATAGGTTGAATAGATATATATGGGAAATGTTTTATTGAATTTATTATTATTGTTATCGAAATCCTTTAGATTCACGGGCCAAATAGTGGCCCGGTCCTTTGGAAGGCATGTGTGGGGCCGAAGCCAATAGCTCAGAGGCCTTTTTTCGAATGTTTATCTTTGTAAGTGTTACACGTGGCGGATGCCATCACAGAGAACAGAAGGCCAGCGTCAGGACTTCATTTGGTTGTTGTGACTACGCTGAGTAGGCATCCATTCAGTGCAATTGCATAAATTTGGAATTGTTCCTTGTTTTTTATGTTTAACAATGAATGTTGTAATTGTTATCTGAATAAATTTTTACTTACTTTAAAGCCTACTAGAATGTTCCTTAGGCATCATGAAATTATAAAACACGTAAGTCAACGAAGCGCAACATTGCGTGTCAAGGTGTGGGGTAGTATTTGACGTCAGGTCGCAAATAGTAAAGTCATACTTGTTGACTACCTTCGCGCTCTATTGGTCTAGACATTAGAACTAGATCCCTTCTTTTGACTAGCAATGCCCCGCGGTGTTCCTCGCATTATAAGATATTTTCTCACAATAAAACGTAACCTCAATAACGTCCCCACCGAGGGGCACGAGCTATCCCGTGCAGATGATAAGTCCTAGCCGTCCAAGCGGGCACAGTGCGGGTTGAACGACTTCACGCACAACCTTTGAATCTCTTCGCAGGCGTGCGCAGGTTTCCTCACCATGTTTTCCGTTAAGAGCGTTGGATAACGTACATATATTTTCCAAAATTTGAAAACACATTGGAACGTGGCGTGGTTTGAACCTCAGCCCTCCCGGTAGGTGGGCAACAGTCCACAACATTGAGCCATCGACGCTCTAGCATATTATAGTATTATTTTTAATACGTTTAGGTTCAATGGAAACTTGTTAATGAAGTCATGAGCATCTATGATTATATACAAGTTGGTGAAAAACAACTTTGAAACCGGTTTTCTTACAACAAGATGTTTGTTTTTAAGCTCTCGAGCTGTTTTAATTATGTTTTTATTTCTTGTCTGGTGTGTTGACCGTTTGATTTTTCAAAAAACCTGATCTATCCACTAAAAGCTATGTTTGCTATGTTTTCCACACAACCTTTAAGTGCGTTTGTAAGTGTAAACTAAGCGACGGTAGCTTAAAGATGTGGACTGTTGCATTCCAATCGGGAGGGCGCAGGTTTAAATCCCGCCATGTATTTTCGAAATTATATGGACGTTTAGTGTCAGAGCTTCAAAGTTTGTGCGTGAAGTCGTCCAATCCGCACTGGGCCCGCGTGGACGACTAAGGCCTATATACCGTTTACGGGTAGGCTCGTGCTCCTCGATGGGCACGTATAATGAGGTGATGATGAATATAATTACTGTGTTTATGATCGTCAAGTTCAAAACAATTATAGTTAAAAGTACATATACGTATATTGTGTATACTTAACATGTCATCCGAAGTTACAGTAGAGCAATTGTTAATAATTTGTCATAAAGAGATTTTTGCTAGTAACAAATACTCATTTGAGCGTCGGTGGCTCAGTGGTGTGGACTGTCGCCTTCCTACCGGGAGGGCTGAGGTTCAAATCCGACACGTACCAATGTATTTTCGAATTTTCGAAAAATATATGTACGTTATCCGACGCTCTTACGGTGAAGGAAAACATCGTGAGGAAACCTTCATGCACGCCTGCGAAGAGATTCGAAGGTTGTGTGTGAAGTCGTCCAATCCGCACTGGGCCCGCGTGGACGACTAAGGCCTAATCACCCTATACGGGTAGGCTCGTGCCCCTCGGTGGGGACGTTTAATGAGCTGATGATGATGACTCAAACTCAAAAATGTTTTATTCAAATAAATCATTACATGACACTTTTGAATCGTCAAGAAGTTATTTTTAATGAATCTACCACCGGTTCGGGAGGTTGTTATCTACCGAGAAGTTACTAGTTACAGTGCCCGCATTCCAAAACACAGATAGTCGATTTCTGGCGGTCTTAAGGATTAATAAAATCCCCACCTAACTCTGTATCTTTAAAAACCATGGTAGCTCCATATATCAACATAAATTAAATAGATACATTGAACAAAAAACGTCCAAGCCCCATGGCACATACATGTTTTTATATTTTGAACGTAAAATTATTCATTCATATTTTGACTGATATTCTGTATATTTAAAGGTAGATACGCCATCCGTGCCTCAAAAACGAACCGCCGAAGAGAGTTCACTTTGGACTCTTTTGTTAAGGTAAATGTGTTCAAAATTCGAAGTATGTATATGTGTGCTGTCACTGCATTCGGAACACTTTTTTCGATTGTTTTGTGAGCATATCACGAATCCATACTTTTTACACCATTGTTTTTTGACCTTAACGCGTCATAGAAAGAGTACAAAATCAGAAGCACGAGCACACTACTATGTCATTATGACATGTAGCGAGCGACGTGATTATGAATGAAAATTCTGCCCAACTGACGCGATGGGCAGACTTTTGCCGCGGACACTTTTTGAGTTGATTGTGCATTAATAGCATTCTTAGGGTCCTAACATCAAAGTGGGACAGTGTCCTACTAAGGCACTGGATAACCGCCCTTATTAACCCAAATGCGGGATGTATTTATTATGTTAAATAATTTAATGTATATCGTCTAATTTTGTATTTACTAATATATTATATAAGAATTTTGTAACTAACCAATGGATCCATGTGTCTGAATAAATAAATATTATTATTATATTAAGTTTATTATTTATCTAAGGGTAGCTCATGACATTATGTTTTGTTGGTTATCAAAACTTAAAAAGGAGGATTCAGCGTAGGACGTCTCCGGCCCGATGGACCGACGACTTGCGAAAGGTCGCTGGTGGAGGCTGGGAAAATGGGGGAGGCCTATGTCCACTGTGGACTGCGATAGGTTGAATAGAAAAAAATGTTGCAATAACCATTAAACCAAAGACCGCATTGCATTGCCCGGTTTCCACACCACTAGACCGTAACGGCTTGTGTATAACTGATGTACGTAATATGTGAAAACAATGAGTCAATGATTCTAGTAAATTTCTAGATCTTTCGAGGGATTTCAACAGTTACCCTGTATACCTATGTGGTGTAATGGTTGAGAACTCACCTATTTTTTCATGTTACAAAATGCCCGGGACGGTTAGGACGCTCACCTGATGGTAAGTGATACGCCTGACCATGATAGAGCGGCATTGAGACCAACACTCATCACACAGTTATTATTTTTCATCAATGCCGCACTGCGCCCGTCACCCGAGACGACAGATGTTAGGTCGCTTATATCTGGTAATTTCCAGCTACAGTGCCCTCATCCCGAAACACATTAGTGCATAGCTCGCCTATTTCACGGGCCGATATCTGGCACCTCGGTGCTTTTCCTTCGCTTTTTCTCAACCAGCCTCCACCAGCTCGGTCCCTCGGTCCTTCGGTCCTACGCTACGCTTGCCAAGACGCGGTCTCACTGCAGAACACGTCTGCTCCAACGGGCATCGGTTCTACGACATACGTGACCAGCCCACTGCCACTTCAACTTGCTGACTTAATGAGCTATGTTGGTGAATTAAGTTCCTTTAGGAGTTAGTTTAATATCACTTACCCAATAACTGCTGTTCACAAAAGGTACGGCATACAAATGTTTGTCTTTCACAGGATGGAAGCCGAAATTGGTAGGTATTAGTGCAATTAAAATAAATCGAGTCACATAAAGGGTAAAACCTATTACGTTAAATGCCATACAATTTTAAACCAAGTCCTCTCGATTGACACATCGCTATTTTCAAAAGAGTACATATACTTTAACTTTTTGTCCTTATTGTCGTTTTCACTTGACATTTTTTAAAAATAAGTCACAATTTTTAAAGATATTTCCCGCGTTAATGAAGCTCGTATTCAGTTTTTAATTTTGACACTTTATTTTTTTTTCAGCACGGCATAGATATTCTTTAAATGCCAGCCATTACCATAATGGGTTTTAAAATGTCACAGATTTTTTTTATTTGGCTCTCTATTTCTGTTTTTTTTTCGTTATATTTTGGACTACAACACGTTTTCCCTCAAATGCAAATGCCAGACTCATATGCGGTTGGTAAAACTTGTACTTCAGACAACCTTGTGCTCATGCGTAAATGGTTGAAACATATATTTTAACAATACCTAATTTACATGTACACGGGTTTTGAGGCCAAATACTAATTTAAAAAACTGCATCACTCCCACCCGGTACATTTGTCAGGGAAGTTAAGAAATTTTAAAAAAGCAAGGTTTTTTTAAATTTGTGTGCGTTTGACTGCCATCTCACCTGATGGAAAGTGATGATGCAGCCTAAGATGTATCTTTTTTTTATCGAACAGGAGGCAAACGAGCATACGGTTCACCTAATGGTAAGTGACACCGCCGCCCATGAACATTGCAACATCAGTCCCAGAAATGTTGCGGCCTTTAAAAGTGTGCACGCTCTTTTTTTAAGGACGCCAGGTCGTATCGCTCCGGAAATGTTTCCAGAGGAAGTTCATTCCACAGTTTTGTTGTACGTGACAGAAAATGACGACGGAATCGAACTGTGGAAGACCTCCAATCATCCAGGTGGTGAGTATGAAATTTGGAGTTCCTCTGATTTGTACGGTGGTGGAACTCAGCTGCAGGAATAAGCCCAAACAGCTCATCTGAGTACTCCCCGTGATACAAGCGGTAGAGAATGCAAAGAGATGCCACATCTCTACGCAAACTCAAAGGGTCCAGCTGGTCAGTAAGATCTGTGTCGTCGATGATTCGATCCGCTCTCTTTTGATTGCGGTCAAGAGGAAGAAGTTGGTATTGCGGCGCTCCCGCCCAAAGATGGGAGCAGTATTCCATGTGGGGCCGAACTTGCACCTTATAAAGTTGCAGGCGATGACTCGACATGAAATGCCGCCGCGATCTGTTGAGCACACCGAGCTTCATAGATGCCAACTTAGTCTTTTGTTCCAAATGACCGCGAATCTGGTCGTCACTCGATATGTCGACGCCAAGAATGCAGACACTAGCTGCTGGAGCCAGGAGAGTACCTTGGAATAGAGGCGATACGACAAAGGGCCTTTTTTTGTGGAAAATGCACAAATTTGTGACTTCTTGGGATTAAAATCTACAAGGTTTTGTTTACCTCAATCGTAGACTTGTTGTAGTATAGCCTCAACTTCAGACACAAGTCTGTTTCGGCAATCGGCGATATTTTCCTGAGGTAAGTTTGCTCAGCCGTTATAAGAAGCAACACCCGTGCTGTCATCTGCATAGCAATGAATGCCGCTAACGTGCAGCATATCATTGATATGCAAAAAGAAATAGCGTGGGAGATAGTACACAGCCTTGCGGGACACCAGCATTCATAGATCTAGTTTCCGAGCATACACCAGCGACAACGACCCTGATGTTACGATCTGTGAGAAAGCTAGTAACCCAGTTGCACAACTTCTCGGAAAGTCCGTATGAAGGCAGCTTGGAAATGAGTGCTTTATGCCAAACTCCATCAAAAGCTTTCGCTACGTCCAAACTAACCGCAAGCGCCTCCCCCTTAGTCTCCAAGCCGATTCACTCTTGCCTTGAAAACCCCTTAATTGTATGTATCGGAAAACACAGACGCAGGAAGGTCGTTTTCTACGTCATCACCTTTTTTTCATGAAACTACCTAGTAAAATTACCGAGTATAAGAGACCTAACATCTGTCGTCTCGGTTGACGGGTGCAGGATTGCGTTGACGGAAAATGACAACTACCTATTGTTATTAATTTCCTTCAACACTGCTTCTGTCATGGTCAGGCGTATCACTTACCACTAGGTAAGCGAACTTTACGGGTAGGCTCGTGCCCCTCGGCGGGGACGGGATGAACTGGTGATGATGAATAATAACTGTTATATTTATCTCCAACAAGGTCCATACGAGTATGTATTTGTTAGTATTAGGTTCTTAACAATAGCCTCCCCCCTACTCCCCCTTTAGGTGCCGTAATCTATGATCGAAGACGTCGAACGAAGGGATCATCTAGCGGGGAGCGGGGTGAAGTTACAAACACACACAAATCGCATTTTATAATATTCAGTGGAATGCAGAGACCTTATGGTCAGTTCAATGTTATATCTACTCTAGCCTTTAGTTTCATACTGATACTAGAAACAATCTGGAAAAATACAAGGTGACTTTTACTTTGCGATCTATCCTGCACCCATTACCTATGACCGATGTAAGGTCTTTTATGCCCAGTAACTTCACTAGAAGAACTTTCAACCTACCTGTAATGGTGTCCTAATTCCATCTCTCTTTAACCTATCGCAGTTCACTGTTGGAAATAGGTCTCTCCCATTTTGCGCCTGATATCCGGGTCCTCCGCTATCCTCATCAAGCTTCTACCAGTGACTTTCCGCATGTCGTTGGCCCAACGGTCCCTCGTCCTACTTACGCTACGCATACCAAGACGCGGTCTCGACTCTAGCACTTGTCTGCTCCAACGGCCATTGACGTTGACGTCATACGTGACCAGTCCAGTGTCATTTCAACTTGCCAATCTGGCGGACTATATCATTTTAAAAATCGCTTCATTAAATACGCCACGAAGTAACAAACATGCTCTTTTACAATATTTCGCCTATAATATAATTGTATCATCATCATCAGCTCATTAAACGTCCCCACAGAGGGGCACGAGCCTACCCGTAAAGGGTGTATAGGCCTTAGTCGTCCACGCGGGCCCAGTGCGGATTCGCCGACTTCACGCACAACCTTTGAATCCCTTCGTAGGCGTGCTCAGGTTTCCTCACGATGTTTTCCTTCACCGAAGAGCGCTGGACAACGTACATATTATAATTTCGAAAATTCGAAAACTCATTGGTACGTGGCGAGATTCGACCCTGCGCCCTCCCGGTAGGAGGGCAACAGTCCACACCATTGAGCCGACGCTCGATATAATTGTATACTTAGATGTAACTTAAAATAAGCACTTACCATATTCCAAATAGCTAAGTTGGTTTGCGAGAAGAACGTGCCATAAACTTCTTTCACGAGATCATTTTCGCTATCCAAGTCTTTAAACGCGTAAGATAGTAGCACGACACTTTGTACTGCATTTATGAAATGGTGTGCAGTTCTCTGATGTAATTTCATGTCTTTATGATCAAACTTTACAGTTTTTGAAACGAATTTGACGTTGCTATCCGCCATTTTGTGAAACGCCAGTGTGTGTGGTGTACACGAAATACAAAATGATGGGTTAGATTTAACGACTTCTTAGGTTAGATGACATCGGCTTTTTGTTAGTGATGTGCTTTGTTCTGTTGTCGATATATCGATGTCTCAATGTTTATTACACATTGAAATTAAAGCGGAAATATTCTCGATTGCATCCACCGAAATATATCGAACCATTACGAGTTTTAGAAAACACGTACGATAGTAGTTGTTAACATCCCCCAAGCTGCATTGGATCTGTCATGGTCATGCGTTAAGCAACTGGTACTTAAGCGAACTTTTTTTACCATAAACTTTATTACACCAAGAGTTCCCGGTTCTATCCATGGGCAGTACAATCAGTGTGCATGAACGTGTCTGTCTGTAGTGTTTCTATGACAGTATAACGTATATTTTCAAAAGCAGTGGCGTGTACAGAGATTATAAGTAGGGTATGCAAAGTGAGTGACACCCATCGCTAAAACAACAAATAATTTACATTTTGGTAAATTTAGTACTGTTGTGACAGTAGATCGCCTAATGTTTCAAATCTGTAGAGGAAAATGGGCGAGTACGTGGGAATCATTTAATATGCTGTCGATTTTCCGGGTTGTCTGGACGCACAGGGTATGCACTGCTTAGTTTGTTTAGTATGTGCACCGCCATTGTGCTTTTAATTAATGGATAAGTTTGTTTATCCGTTGTTTGATGCCCATAATACCACTTCCTTGCTTAAGTCAAAGCTAAGTGGCGTCGTGTGAATTTCCGTAGATAT